>CAEGAD010008946.1:0-15585 GCA_903067055.1 Poeciliopsis paucimaculata
GTGTGAGTGTGTGTGTCTGGTTGTTTGTCCTGTTTGTTTCTGTGTTGCCCTGCGACAGACTGGCGACCTGTCCAGGGTGACCCCGCCTCTCGCCCGGAACGCAGCTGGAGATCGGCACCAGCAACACCCGACCCCGTTAGGGACAAGGGTGAAAAGAAAATGGATGGATGGATGGATAAATGCTGCATAACCCTGCATTAATGGAAACTATCTTTGAAACACCAGGCTGTTTTAGTCGTCTTCACTTCATTTTACCAGAGCATTTGTGTCACTTCCTTCAAACACTTTCTATCACTTTAATATGTCTGCTATAACATGTATATTTGCATATAAAATAAGTTAATAGAGTTTCATTTACAATTTTTCTATCTTTGTGTCGATGTGGTAGATCTCAGCTGGCTGGGGACACAAAAAGTAGATCTTGGTCTCCAAACGTTTTACTGCAAATTAAAAATGATTCAAATTTAACCAATATACACAGGTGATTGAAGCAGATAGACTTTATTTTTCAATTAGTGCAAAATTATTGCCAAGAAATTAAAATCTTGCATTAAAAATGTCAATATCTATCTGCAAAATATTCTGGTTGAAATCCTGGACAAGCCCCCAATTTATCACAACTCAGCACATTGGCCATGACAAAAAACCCCACAGATGCATACATTTATAGAAAATAATCCACAATTTATTTATCAACATTATGAGACATGTCTATAGGTGTCTCAGAGTGTCTGAAAACGCTTGTGCTCCTGTGTTACACACACACACACACACGCCCACACACACACACACACATCATGGGGCCCCACAGCTTGTCACACTACTCCAAATACGTCTTGTGGTATAAAAACTCTGCAGGATGCCCTTCAAAGCAGCTTTCTTTACCAATCAGTCCGAGTAGTAAATCTCAGAATGGGCGTTCCCATGAGAAAATGTTAACTTCTGTTCTCCTTTTTTTCTTGTCTTCCTTTGGTAAATTTGTCAAATAGAACATGTGCTCACTGACGTTCAATCTGGTGATGTTGATTTCACTTGGACTCATTCAGTTTTCCTTCCTGGTAAGCATGTCGTCTCATTTGGCAGTTTTGAGGGGACATTAGCATCTCTTGACAAATTTTATTATAAAAAGAAAATTCCAGGTGTATGAATTCTATTAGAAGTTATTGCATTTGGACCAGTTTCTGATATCTATGGCGGTGTATCAGTGTCATTGTTCACAGAAAAAAAAAAAGTTGAGATTCTCAGAAAATTTCTAGAAAGTACTTAGACATTTGCGAGAGAAAAAACGTGCATATTTTGAGATTAAGATCAGAAACTTTCTAGAAAAACTCTTGGGATTTTTCTGAGCCCCTAAAGGTGAAAACCTTTGATTTTTGGATCTCAAAGTTTCCAAATTTTCTTTCTAGAAAGTTTCTTAGTTTGATCTCAAAACATCTGTTTTTTGGCAGGAAATTTTCTCCTTTTTTTTTTTTCTACCATAGCCCTGCTAGCCACTGTAGCAACGTAAGCAGTAGAGGGGGGTTATAATGGAAAATAATAGCGTTCAGCATTTTATTTAGCATGAGCATTGTGTTTGAAGTTATTTATTCAACCTTTAATGATTTTTTTCTTTCATTTCTTTAATGGAAAAAAAATCTGTAAGTTTTTAAAGAGAGCTTTTATTTCTTGATCCATAACTTTACTATAGCTTTATTTTTTATTGGATCAGAGGAACCACTTTTGCCTGAACCCCTTTCAGCGGCACGAAGAATGATGCTCTTGATATCGGCCAATCCACAAAGAAATGTTTTTGCTGTTACCAAACGGAGAAAGTAAGACAGGCCAAACAGAGGTGGTGGGGGGGCTGGGCAACCACCCCAATTAGAAGTTGGCAGCAGATTAACGGGTTAGCGATGTCAAAGCCCGTCTCCAGACAGATAGTGGCTGCATTCAAGTCTGCAGAATAGCATTTGCATGCAGATAATGAAGAAGAGAATAAGGGCCCATGTCTCCAGCACACAGCTGTGGAGCCCCACATGTGAAAGAAATATTATCCCCCCTCAGCCAGACGGGCCTTTCTCCACATCTGTCTGTCGACTGTGTGACTGATTATTTTGGGCATTCCGATTCGAGATGCCCCCAGGAGGCAAGAGGGCAACAAGGGCCCCTGTTTGCCCCGGGAACACTGCAGGAACACAAAATCTCACCCGGGATGTTTGGTACACTTGAAATGAGACAAAAATTTACTTTTAGGACCTTTTCAGCAAACACACAGGGACTTGTATTGAGTAAATAAATCCTTAATCCTGATTTTGATTTTTTTTTTTAAAGTTCTAGAACCACTGGCAAATCAATTCACTTATGAAAAAAAGTGAAATTTAAATAATCTGTCAGTGGATCGAGCGCATTTTCATCCATTATTTATTTGAAACAAGCTCCTGTATCTTGCTGAAAAGTTACTTGTAAGTTAGTTTTGTCTTATTTAAAGTGTGCGAAGGTATTTGCACTAGAAACTGGACCACAATTAGAAATATTTGGTGTCTTTTGCAGCGAACAGAAAGCCCTTCCTGAGCTTGTTTAGTTTCTCTCCTCGCCCCTCGCTGCCCTGTGGAGCAGGAGGCCCTCCACCAAACATCATCTCTAAGCCTCAGTCAGGAACTCCACAATGAACAACTCCAAATCTTCTCTTCTTCAGCAGGGTATGTGTGTGTGTGTGTGTGTGTGTGCGTGTGGGGGTGTGTGCGTGTGTGTGCGTGCGTGTGTGTGTGTGTGTGTAGTTCATGTTTAAGGCTCTTGCTGCAGCACCAGCCCTGGTTACCATGGCGTCCTGCCCGACTGAGGCATGCCATTCTTCTCCCCCCCTCCCCGGTCCGACCTCCCCGTCGCCGAATTGCGGCTCTTATTCTGACTCGAGCTATTGTGGAGCAGCACAAGTGGCTCTCAGAGGAGAAGGGGATGCCGAGAGAAAGGGTGGGGTCAGGGTTCAAGCGAAAGGCTCCCCGTCGGGGCTCCTTTTCTGTTATCAAATTTGTTGCGAGACAAAAAGAGCTACAGTTTCATTCCTCAGGCCGTCTTGAGGGAGAGAGGAGAGGGGTCATAGGACGGCATTCCTCGTGTCAGAGCATCAGTTCTTCCACGGAGCGCCACATGAACTCCTGGTCTTCAGTTACGCCTCCCTGCACCAGCACCGACCGCCGCACACTCAGGATATCAACCGGTGAGTCTGCTCTGCATCTGACTTTATGTGCTGGTATTTTCTATCAGTTGATCACTTTTTTAAGTTTTTTTTTTTCATGTTTTGTTTCTGATTAGCCAGCTATTTGTGCAGGACGTTTCACATTTCAGGTGGGTTCTTATTCTTGATTTACAGAAACTCAGTGTTTCAGCTGTTTTGCAGTTTTCTGGAAGTTTGTTCCAGACCTGAGGTGAAAAGAAACTGAATGCTGCTTCTCCACAATTATCATTATAACATGTTGAGTTCAAAGTGAGACCTACACTTTCTGTTAGAAACCTAAAAAAAAGAGAGAGAGAGAAACTTTCTTCCCTGCAGAAAGGGAAGAAAAAGTAATATATCCAAAGAAATCAAATCACTGGTAATGTTCCATTTACTATCAGAGTCAATCAACCTGCGGTCGGGTCTGCCCAGTTCCCTTATATTCATTGTTTTAATTTTTTCTCAGAAACATCATCGTTTGGTTTCTGTTGGGTTTATGTAGCTGCTCCTCATGGTGCGTTCAGGGCCATTCTCTTCTCAAAGTCATTCCCCCTTCGGCGTAAGACAACGTTACCTTTTTCTGCATCTTATTGTGATTCCTGATCCGTCAAACAGGCTGAGGGAAAACAGCCAGCGAGCTTTACAATCCACTCGGGTTAGAAATGAGTTTTTGAGGATCACTTGAGAAACGGTCTGTGTCCAGATTAAATAAAAATGTTTTCTTCAGTTCGTGAAGTGTTGCCCCGTTTCTCTGTTAAACAGTTTGGGGCAAACCAACCTCTCCTGCTCCTAACTCAAGCTTGTATTTCCTCCACATCTTTTTAGTTTTGGTTTCTACTTTGAAGTGTTTGAGGTTATGTCATCTGAGCAGCTGATTGTTCACTCACTCCCTGGAGGATCACACCAACTGAACTCCACTGCTGGGATTTGATGCCTCTCTCAATAAATGATTCAGTTACACAGATTCACATCACAAATGATGGTTTTCATAACTCTACCTCAACTACTAGAACTCTATTTGTCTTCTAGACGTAGAAGACGGTTAGTGATGTTGATCCAACTTATATTTGAGTAAAACTGTATTTGTCAGATTCCTCTGTTTATGCTACAGTATTCCAGTCAAAGTGTCAGATTACACATATCACAGATTAGTCGACTGGAGACCAGAATGCTCTGCACAGATCAGCTTAACTAGATCGCTGTGGTGAAAGCGTATTTCTGCTTTTGTTCTCTTCTGGATTATCTCCCAGAGATGCATGCATTCGGGCTTTTCCGCTCCACTGTTCCGTGTCCGGATTGTTTCCCCACCACCACCTCCAGCTCCTCCTCCACCTCCAGCTGCACTTCTTTTCTTTACGGAGGGATGAAAGCGCAGAGTCTGAGTCTTGGCTGAGATTTGCCTCTTTGAGAGCCACGCTGCTGCATCTGGTTGGCTCCTAATGGGCCACAAGTGAGAGACGTCCAACAGCGTATTAGGGCCAGGGTGGATAGAAAACAAGAGGAGGGCACGTTTCTGCCAAAAAAAAAAAAAAAAAAAGTCATAAATTTTGAGATCAATCTCAGAAATTTTCTGGAAACATTAATCTCAACGTTTGAGGTTTTTTTTTTTTTTTTTGGCAGAAATGTACTCCAGTTTCTTTTCATTATCTGCAATGACTCTAATCTTCCGTTGTTAAAACAAGCCCCTGATTTCCGTTTTTGTTTTTTGACGGGTTTATTAGTTACACATGTTTTAGATTCTGTGTAAATTCTGTATAAATGCTACAGAAACAGCCACACTGACTCAACTCAGACTTGTTGTGACCCGCTGGTGTCCGGCTGCAACAACAGAAGTAAAGAGGAGTGGACAGTTGGAGATTTCCCATCGATGGACAATAGTGTGTGTGGGTGTTTCTTTCTTTCTTTCTTCTTTATTCCTTCTTTCTTTCTTTCTTTCTTTCTTTCTTTTTTATTTTAGGTGTCTAAACATGGGAATACAATGTTCAGTCATACAAAGAATGTTGGATGATGTTTTGGTGAATTTCAACCCCAAGTCAAATTTAGTCCATTATGGACTAAATAAAAAATCAGGAGTTTAATTTCCTCTGGAACCTGTTGGAGGAAAACTTCAGAAGATGTGGCTTTAACTTAACAGAGCTCTGTGGTTCCTCCTATGAGTCTGAAATTTCTCATATTGAGGTAAACAAACAAAGTTTCAGAGCTACCATAATAATACCTGCTGGCCTCAGGTTTGCAACCAGCTTCTGACTGAGAAACCAGTAACCTCCTCCCAGTTTCAGAATCTCACTGAGGAAGAGAGATTTCTATCACTTTAATATGTCTGCTATAACATGTATATTTGCATATAAAATAAGTTAATAGAGTTTCATTTACAATTNTTTTCTATCTTTGTGTCGATGTGGTAGATCTCAGCTGGCTGGGGACACAAAAAGTAGATCTTGGTCTCCAAACGTTTGGGCACCCCTGCTGCACAGCCTCTTACTGCAAATTAAAAATGATACAAATTTAACCAATATACACAGGTGATTGAAGCAGATAGACTTTATTTTTCAATTAGTGCAAAATTATTGCCAAGAAATTAAAATCTTAAAATTAGAAATGTCAATATCGACCTGCAAAATATTCTGGTTGAAATCCCGGACAAGCCCCCAATTTATCACAACCCAGCACATTGGTCATGACAAAAAAGCCCACCGATGCATACATTTATAGAAAATAATCCACAATTTATTTATCAAATTAAATCAACATTGTGAGACATGTCTATAGGTGTCTCAGAGTGCCACCTGGAACCAGGTTTGACAATTTTGACCCACATGACAAAAATTCTTGACAGCATTGATCTATATCTTTTGATATTGATCTTTATATATATATATATATATGTATATATATATATATATATAATTAATGAATTGCACCTTTGCATGCTAATGTGGACAGTGGATATTTCCTGTACACACAAGAGGAGCTCACATGTGAGCCTTTGAACAGAGGAAAGTTTGAAACTTCAGGTTTTATGCAAATAAAAATTTTGTTTCTACATAAATCCTTTTACATAAAAACAGAAATCCATTGCAAAATCTATTCAAAGAGAAGGTTTCGGTTATATCCGACAATGTTTGGTATCAGGTTTTTGCAAGGAAAATATCAAACAAATCAGTTGTAATGTGAAGCTAAAAAGCAACAGCCAAAGAAAATGAGCACTACAAGCACACAAGCTCTCACTGAGAACACATACTACGCTAAATGGAAGTACAATGGGGAATACCTCCAGAAGTCTGCTTCATCATTGGGTAGAACTTCAAGACCCCTGAAGGTGGCTTATCTGTTAAACCAATAACTACTAATACTGCACAAATATAAATTTCATAATGTCAGACAGTGATATAAAAATGATGTGCCTTTATAAACAGTTGGAAAAAAAAATTTTCAACTGTTTGTCTATCCATTCAAAATGTAAGGAGGCGTAACAGTTGTAAGTCGCATGTGTTTGACTTAATGAGATACAAACGATCAGAAGTGTTTCTACACATCCTACAATAAACCTTGTGTTTATTGTAGCAGAGTGATGTCTTGTCCAGAAAAGCCACGTTTTCTATTTACCAGCTCATATAAATCAGTTGTTAGAAGCCAGAGCCAGTTAAGCTACAAAAGAAAAGTAAAGAGCTAATGACCTGGGCTGCCTTCCTGGGCTTTGTAGAGGAAGTTTAATGGTCAGAACAAAGTAATTACCTGCTCTGAGGTCACTGGCACATTAAGAAAGGACACTAACATCTATTGTTACCTTGTGAGTCTGGCGCAGTTACAAACAGGCTCCCTGCCTGTTGTCTCTCTGTGATTGGACACAGTTGGACTAGCTTGGCTTCCTGTCACTAAGTTAGTTTGTTCCTAGAATACTAAGGTTATGTTCACATTGCAGGCCTTAATGTTCAAATACAATGTTTTGTGAAATTTTTTTTTTTTTGCATGGTTGTTCACATTTCCAAATATATGTGACTGTATTTCCTGTGTGAGCTGCGAGCAAGTAAAAGTGTCTCAAGGTAGAGGACAAAGTAATGTCACTTGCAGCAGCGTGCTCAGTGTTTGTGGAAGAAAAGATGGATGGTTAAGGTGGAACATATCTTGTGATTTTAAAGTTGTTGTCCAACCAGCGCGATCAGTATCATTAACTTAATCTGTGTTATTGCCCACCACGGTTGTTGTTTTTCTTCATGCTTGCACGTATTAAGACACAGAATAGTGACATTTGTCGGGCGTCAATGACGTACAGGTAAGATAAATGTGACTTGACACAGGTCACATTTGAAAAGATCACATATCAGATTTAGGACCATATAACCAAGTGGCCACGTTTGCAGTGGTTAAAATTGGATCTGTGTCATGAAAAGATCAGATACAGGTTGCATGTGGGCAAGACAAATTGTATTTAGGTCTCTTCAGGCTGCAGAGTGAACGTAGCCTAAGACTGAACTTTCTTTCAACTTAACCCAAATTTATGTTCCAGTGGTGTAAAAGTCAACACTCATCTTTTCTGCAAATGTGCATGTGTTCCTTTTAAAAATATATATATAAACTTTGCAATTTTCTGTGAAACTTAATGCAATTTTTCTCTTTCCTCAGGAACCAAAAATGGAGTCTGCCACGATTGCAGAGACATCTTTACTCTCAAACCAGTCATCTGAGAGCTGTGCACCAGCAGAGACAGCAATAGAGAACCAGCTGTTTGGGTGGTTCTATGTGGTGGTCTTCGTCTTGGCCCTCGGTGGTAACAGTCTGGCTCTCTGGATCTTCTCTCGTCAGCGTGGGGCTTTCTGCCCTGCTAACGTCTTCTTGGTTCATCTGGCAGTGGCAGACCTATCTTACGTGGTCATCCTCCCTCTCAGAGCAACTTACCACTTCACCAGCGGCCACTGGCCTCTGGGTGAAGTTCCCTGCAGGCTGGTGGGCTTTTTGTTCTATGTCAACATGTACGCCAGTCTGTACTTTCTGGCTTGCGTGGCAGGGGACCGCTACCTGGCTGTGGTTCATGCTGTAAGATCAATGAAGCTTCGCCAAGGTCGCTATGCTCACATCATCAGCTTGTGTTTGTGGGTATTGGTCACCCTCTCTATGGCGCCACTGCTGGTTACCCATCAGACGGTGCAGGTGGACAACACAACGGTGTGTTTGCAGCTGTACAGAGAGAAGGTGTCCCGCAGGGCGCTTGTCTCTCTGGCCGTGGCCTTCACCCCGCCTTTCCTTGCCACCCTATCCTGCTACCTGCTCATCATCCACAGCCTGCACCGGGGCTCCAGGCTGGACCCTGCCCTAAAACTCAAGGCCCTGCGTACCATCGGTGCCGTCATTCTCATCTACATGGTCTGCTTTCTGCCCTATCATCTGAGCAGAGTCACCTTCATCCTTGGCTACAACAACCCAGACGCATCCTGCCAAACACGAAGAGCCCTGAGCATGGCCAATCGCCTCACCTCCTCGCTCACCTGCATGAACGGTGCTATGGACCCACTGGTGTACCTATTCGGGGCAGAGAAGTTCAGAAGCACGCTGAAGAGGTTGTTCTGTAAAGATAAGGCAGGGATGACTGGGGCCACTAGCGGAGACCTAAAGGGAACACATGAAAGCTCGCTGAGTGCCAAGTCTGAGTTCTGAGTAAAAGACCCGGAGGACCGTCGTAAACAGCTTTGTTCAGGACTTAATGGACAGTATGGACCTGAGCCTGGACGGAGTGAAGCATGAACTAAAGTCCAACATCCAGGCTTCACTCTGCACCAGATCTAATAAACCCCTTACAAAACTATTTGTGCAAAGTTTCAATGAAAAGTCACCCAGAACAGACAGCTTGTCTAAAAAGTGAGACGTTCATTGATGAAAGGGCCCAAGCAGCTTACATTTCAGTGTCTGTTTCAGTCAAATTTGGAGGGTCTCTTGGTTAATTAAAGACCTATTGTCAATGAAATGCAGACAATGATTGACCAACTTCAAATAATGATGTGCATAGATGTCCATTTTATACATTTTCTGTGAATAAGCTAAGCAAGGGCAAAATAAATCGGGGCTGTGATGGATTTGTTTTATGACAGAGGCCGATGATTCTAGTGTTTAAGCTGTTTAATGCATTTTCCTTCGGTGGGAAATGTTTTTGTTGTTTTTTTTCATTTCAAATCTTTACATTATTGCAACTGTAGAGTCAACATGTACTGTTAAAACTGTCATGGTAACAGATTTTTGCATGTTTTGTATTGTTTCAATCATATATCTGCTGTCCCTTTGTTTTTTGAGACAAGTTTTCCCAGTTTTGCATTTGAAACCTATGAACAGATGTTGTATTTTCTGAGACTTCATAGCCTCAACATCTTAGAGGAACAAGTAGCAACATGATCACCATAGTCACAATTTCTCATGTGGTCACAAACATCTTTTTTTGTTTGTTTCTGTTTCTTTATCTCATTTCCTGGTCATGTGTGACTGTTTGGAAGAAAAGGAGGAATGGCTGTTTTTTCCAGACATCGGAGAACAATCTGTCGCCAACAGCCGTTTTCACCACAGTAAATGTGTTGATGGTGATGGTAACTTATTTAAATATCGAAACACTTGAAAAGGAAACCAAACCTTCCCGTGAACTGTGGACTAAACAGGATCAAGCGTCGTGACCTTTGACCCCGACAAGAAGAAATGGTGACTGTGAATTCACCTTTTAATATATGTTTTCTGTAAGCCAAATGAAACAAACACTCATTTGTGTAAGAAGTGTGGTTTGGGGTGTATTTAGCTTAGCAACCTCGAGTGTTTAATCCAGACTGAAAAGCACAATGAAACTGTGAGAAGCCTGGG
The DNA here is from genome assembly GCA_903067055.1 of Poeciliopsis paucimaculata. Classification (NCBI taxonomy): domain Eukaryota; kingdom Metazoa; phylum Chordata; class Actinopteri; order Cyprinodontiformes; family Poeciliidae; genus Poeciliopsis; species Poeciliopsis paucimaculata. The sequence goes on from CAEGAD010008946.1 coordinate 10,028, forward strand.
AGTTCTGACTGGATTTTTTTATTTTTGAACAATCAAGTGTCAAAGCTTTCATTTGTGACCAAATTTTTGAACTCTTGATCTGAGTCCATAACCACACCGGCTGAAAAATGGAACAAATGTTGCAGTTTTGGTCCCAAATCGAACCGAGTCTACTGGACTGTCAGGAGTGAAAACACCTTTAAAGTATGATTCTGTTAAGGTAACTTTAAAATTGTGCAAAATATGCAAACTGTGCACTGGCCAACCTTTAATTTGTCTTTGGAGACCTCAGGCCGGCACCACAGCGTCTCAAATGTCGGTTATCCCTTGGGCCGGCTCTGACACTAACCAGTGATGATGTAGAGCGGAGATTTCCTGATGTCTGATATGACAGATTACTTTTGTATATAAATATACACGTCGTTTTTTCTTTCAGCTTCTTAAATTTGCTGCAGTCTGCATTTCTGCTACAATGTTACGCAACACTGTCTGACTTTATGAAACTTGCAAACCTCTGTCACGCTTGAGACAAGTAGTGCTCTCTCTGATCCTTTAACTTGTATGTGTGTTTTTTATACTCTGCAATGAATTTGCTTAATTCTTCTCATAAAAACTGAAAATGAGAACAGCTGACTCAGGTTTTGTTTTTTTTCTTCTGTGTCCTTTTGATTTGCCTGTGAACATTTTTGGCTGCTGCTTTGCGACTGAGTCGAGCTCTTGAGCCGTGGCGTTGAGTGAAAAGTAGAAGTCCCTCTCGGCTCTGTGAAAGTGCCTGCTGAGGGCCAGAAACCTCCGGCGGGCTGAAGTGAACTTCTCTCCGTGCAGTTCTGTTTTCACGTCATGTGACCTGTGCTGTGGTTTGCGAGCAACTCATTTTCCTCCTCTTATTTCTGCAAGACTTCCTGTCCATCACATGAACGAGGCATGCCGCCGCTCTCTGCTTGCATTTCCTGAATACATGCGCTCTGAAGAACCTGCCAGCTCTCCCGATTGACACAATTAGAAGCGTGACAGTGAGACCCAGGATAGGTCTTCGGGGCTAAAAGAGCTAAGGGTGGATTTATGATGAGTTATCCACTTAAAAAAAAAACCCTCGGAAGATCAAATGAAGTTTCCTTTCTTTTAAGTTCAAGCTTTTTTTTCTTTTTTTTTTCAGCATGACAGCAAAGAGTTTCTACCTACTTCCTATTTTCTCTTCTTGCCCAGTTTCTGCACACAGCAGCACTTCATGAATAGTTCTTATCAATAAGTGAGTGTACAAGGCAGCCAGGGTAATTGTGTTGGTCAATCATTAGGCCTTGACAAATGCTACTCCCCCCACCGTGGAAGCAAACGCCTGTATTTCCATTTTACAGTGCCGGGGATCCGGCACCAAAAGGCCCTCCTCTCTGCAACTTCTCAAATGAGGAAGTTCAGAGCAGAGCAGAGCTAGGAGCAGCTTCCTTTTACAGCCTGAAGAGCCGCAGAATGATGAAGAGGTAGAACGGACCGTGCAAAGATGAGAACAGCCAAGCAGAAAAGCTGAGATCCAGAACAGTCGGAAGGATTTTGCTTAGGTTTTATTTTATTTTTTTTTTTTTTCATTTTGACAGCAGATGCAAAACACTTGAGCTCAGGCTCTTGGGTTGTACAAAACAGGATGCCAAATCACCAGCCTTGGTACCATGACAATATAACGCGATCCAAAGCTGAGGATCTGCTCTCCAAAGCAGCAAGAGATGGAAGCTTCCTTATCCGGGACAGCGAGTCCGTCCAGGGAGCGTACGCCCTCTGCGTTTTGTAAGTTACCTTTGTTTAATGGCTCTGAATGGAACTGGCAGTTGATTTAAAGACGCTCCTCCTGATAAAGTCGTCCCAACAAGCCTTCCAGGTTCTGTCAGACTAAACATTATCAAACTGTTGACACTGTTTGTCTTGTGATTGCGTCGTTAAACCAGCAAGGTTATACAAGTTAAAATTCCCGTGGCTGTTCTACGCTGTTTCGCGTCACATCTCTTGCACACACAGACTCATGCACGCACGCACGCGCGCACAAACACACCCACACGCACACACACACACCGCAGCATAAAACTAGTTCCCCTTTATTTGCATTCTGTACTGCCATGCAGCACCGCCCTTTGCCCTCTGCACCATCTTCTTTCACGTTTAAAGCTTCCATCTAAAATGCCACCCAACCTGTTGGGATTGCATCCTGATTGCACCGACACTCTTTTGTGTTGTTATTTTTGTTTTTTGGTAATAAAGCATCATGTTGCACCTGTCCTAACCCAGTGACAGATATTTGCATTTCATTGCTGACCACAGATACCAGAACTGCGTGTACACGTACAGGATCCTGCCGAACGAGGACAAGCAGCTCTCTGTTCAGGTGGGTAGTCGGTTCAGGCCGCAGGTATTTTGGTCCGAAGGTTATTTTGGTCGTTCTGACCTTCGCCAGAGACGAGGCCTGGCACACACAAGGTGTCCAGATGTGTCGGTGAAACGTCAGTAGATTTTGTTCAGGTTGAAATCTGCTGTTAACAATGGAAATACAAAATTCAACGTGGGGTGCTTTTAAATTCAATTCCATTCAGCTCATCTACGTGGAGCCAAATCACAACAAACGTCGTCTCAAGGTGTTTTAAAGAAAGAAAAAGAAAAAAACATTTCAGTTGACCACAGTGATCAAACCGAACAGCAGGAAAGTAGCACATCTTCCTATAAAAAAAAGAAGTCATTTTTAGTCAAAATGATTCTGGTAAAGAAAATAAATTAAATAAAATCAGCACCTCTCTCAAAAAACATGAACCTATGCCATTATTTTAGAAAAGTGACGATATGCATGTAGCCTAATAATTTTAGGTTTTCCTCCTTTATATCTCTTTTGCTTTTATTCTGAAATAACAAAAATCACCCACGCCTTTGCATAAATATGTGGGAAGGTGTTACATCTCCAGATTTTAATGACCATGTTAACATCTCAAACTGAGCCGTTTCCTCACAAGTGAAAACAGATAAAGGTCAGGCTTTCCAGCTCTAGAGTTCTGAAAGGTCAGCTGTAAAGAGAAATCATGAAATTATCATGATCACCTCCGGAGGTTATCCTAAGATGACCTTTGGCAGCAAGAGGATCTGGTCTAACAGAGAGCTCTCCAGATTTCTGTTGCCACCAGTGCAGAGCTTGTTCAACATTGGCAGCAGGTGGTTGGGAGTGAGAAAAGGAAAGACATGCCTCAGGATGCAGAGTATATTTACACCAATGAATCGAAACTTGTTTGTCCAGACAATAAAATATGAAAGCTTTACAACCGGTGTTGGAAGCGTTACAGCTAAAGGGAGTGGATTTTTTTCTCCATACTGCCAAAAATACTTTTACAAGATTAAGAAACAAAACAAAGCAATTTTCAAGAAAAGTTTTCTGACATAGTCAAATCAGGTGGCTAAGCACAAACTAATTGTAATCAGTTCCAAGGACTAACAAGTCAAGAAATCAGTCAGGATTTGTCATCCACCACGTCAACATGAACAGTAGAGGCTACACAGAACGTAAATGTTGACTTTAAACATTCACTCCTTTATAAGTACAACTTATCAATACACTTTAGTATATCGTGTCAAAGACCTGACAGACCTGAAGGCTACAAATCAATTCATAAATTCATAAATCATGGTCTGTGTGAGGAATCCTGGCGTCCGGCGCGTAAATATATTCATTCTCTACTGAACAGGTGAGAACATCCCAGATGTTTTGGAACGTGAGTTTCAATGAGGCGGCGATTTGAAATGGACTGCTGGAAGAGATGGAAAGTAGAGTTGAGTTATCAGGGCCTGAATGAAAGCAATGCTGACCGCATTGTGCTCATAATATTTATTAGCTTGATGTATCAAACATTTACCATAAATATGACCTGTAAGCCAGAGGAAAACATGATGTCATCCACAGTGGTCAGATAGATAGATAGATAGATAGATAGATAGATAGATAGATAGATAGATAGATAGATAGATAGATAGATAGATAGATAGATTTTTCTAACATTTCCACCTTCAGCTTTGTGTCACAAAACTATAAACTCGAATGTATTTTATTGAAATATGGTCTGATTGACCAACACGCAACAGGAAGGTGATATTTTTATTATTGATTTACATTCGTATTAAAACCTGTTAAGATGGAAACGTTACCAAAACAAAAGCCATAAGAATCCCTCACTATCACCAACAAGCTATTAAGAGACAATATATATGCAAGCAAACTTCCTCTGTTTACCAAAGTTTACCTTTGTTTTAAACTCTGTCATTCAACAAAATGTTTTTTGGCTCAGTTATGACTAACTATTAATAAGTAGTAAAAGGCAATTATTAACAAAACTAATAATTTAGATCTAAAATGAAAGTCGGGGCACCACTTGGTTACCAGGAAATAATAGCTAAATCGTTCTCAGTCTGAGTTACTGTTTCATGAATCTGCCTTAAAAAGCTTAATAGATGAACGATTGCATTCAGTACCGATGTTCTTGAACAACGCAGCACTACGTAAGCACAGCGTCTCCTCAAAACGTGATCAATTGTCATAATTAATTCAATTTACTTTAACCAACCAAATCACTAAGCTGGCAACACTCAACTGAGCTACTAAGGCAGAATGAGAGAATAATAAAAACTGATAAAGTACTTAAAAGTAAAACAGTGACAATTAACACATTTTCACTGTAAAAATGATGCGACGATGAACTGTGAATGCTGAGAAACTTCAACTTTCAACATTCCTTTCCACTGTGAGGAACTTAGAAAGGAGGCCAAATTAGTTTTCAGCTAAATAGAAGTTGGTTTATACCAAAATATGTTGTGAATTACTCACACGGGAACCAAAATATGTTAGAATAAAGGTAACCAGGAAGAATTAGACTGAGGAAAGATTAGCTTTAAGCAAATCAAATTAGTTTAATATTAAATTAAGGACACAACTGATACGTGTTCAAAGCAACCAGTTCACAATGCAAGGCAGAAGCAAAGAGAAAGACATTGTTTTCATTATTTTACTATTAAATAATTTCCTGGATTAAAAACCAATAACCTTTTGGAAAATTGATTTCTAATTAACCAGTCTAAGCAGTGATGGGTTTCATTTTAATTTTGGACAACCAACATGGCTGTTTAAAACGGTTTAAAACAAATTTGGCAACGCTCAGACGCATATGGAGAATTTTCTTTATTAACTAGGGCAACATGGACCATGGAAAATATGACGTGAAACATTTCTAATTTAACCACGATTTTTGCTTTCTCTTTCTTTTTTTTTTCTTTTTTTTTTTTTTTTAAATGGACCACATCCAGCCACAGATTTTCACTCAGAAGTAGACTTTGGTGGATCCAGATTTGCATTTGATGACTTGATTAAGTCAAACATGAAGTGTTTTCAAAGAAAGAGTGACTCAAACACTGAGAATATATTACATTTTTTCTATTTTTCTAAAAAAAAAAAAAAAAAAAAAAAAAAAAAAAAATGAAATGTGAAAGCGGTTTTTTTTGGGGTGTGTTTTGTAAAAAAGTTGTTTGTTTTTTTTTTTTTTTTTTTTTTGTTGGGTGTGGTTTGG
>CAEGAD010008948.1:0-71091 GCA_903067055.1 Poeciliopsis paucimaculata
AGAAGAAAAGTGGCCAGGCATCAAGAACCAAACAGGGAAAACTACACTATCCCTGTAAAAACCATTTATGATCCTGCATCCATGGATCTGGAACATCTATTAGAGAATCTTGAATTTCCTGATGCATCTCCCAAGGAGCTAAATGATATTTTATGGGGACCCGTGTCGGTCAGGGGCCCTTGGAATTGTCCTAAATTTTTCTCCTTCTACTGCGCCCCTGGCTGCAGATTGTGATTGGTAGCGTTAAGTCCCGCCTCCTGGCTCTTCTACTTAGCGCTGGGACAAAACAGAGGAGTGTGATTATCTGTCTTATGCCATACTGTCAAGACATAGAGACAATGTCAACTAATGTGTGAAAAATATTGTTTTTATAAAAGTTACTTTCTGCAGCTTTAAAAAGTCAGCTATCTTTTGCAAGGACACACGTTCATATTTCAGTCGGCAGACTGTTATGGGCAGACTAAAACTAATTTGAACTACAAGTGGAAGCTGTTTGTAGAGACAAAGAGATCCTTGGAAGCATCGCATGAATGAAGTTCGTGGAAAATATTTGGTCAGACTCTGCTTATCAGAGTACTGTGTCATTTTGGCCATCAGCCGTGGTGGAGATGATCATTTTATCAGAGGTATTTTCCATTCTGACGACTGTGTGCCATCGCATTCCTCCAGCCAATGCATGGACCCTCTGGGGGCCAAGGCTGTATCTGTCTGCCGATGTTTGACCGGTAACAGGAAGCTGGTTATAAATGAGATGCATCGTCCGCTGTTTAAATCTGTGTCGCAGTGTTTTTTCTAGTAAAGTGGAGAATCTGAAAGGTATGCACTCTGATCAAAAATATACTTTTCTGTATTAGTGGGTAGGTTTGCCAAAGCCTTTTTCACACTCTGTGACTTTACAAACACACACGTAACCTTTTCTTAATAAAGAGGCAATATTATGTACAATTTTTTAGTTTTACATTGTGTTACAAAGTTGTTCCCTCATCAAAAATATACCTGCGATCTTACCTTGATTCCTTCAGACTGGACAGCAGCCATTAGCAAACACCTGTTGGAACTGCGCATACTGAGATCATCATATGATCTACTTCACAGTGCAGCGCTGGTAAAAAAAACAACAAAAAAAAACATTGTTTAATGGTTTACAGAGGAGCCGTGTCGTGATGAGTTTTTGAAAGCAGAGTTTTTTTTAAAGCGATAGAGATAGAGTTTCAAGAAGTTAAATTAGTATGAACTGAATTTGAATTTCTTTTAAGTCATATTTGATATATAAACCGTTTTTGTTACAACTGAAATTGACAGTTACTTGATTGTGCTATAAAACAGCAATAAATGTCTGGAAAACACATAATACCGTCCCTTTAATTTGATGTAAAGGAGCAGTTTTGCACAGTAGCACAAAACTGAGAATAAATAAAAATCTGAAAGGTGTGGTGTGCATTTGTATTTAGCCCCCTAACTCTAAATGTTACCATTCACCTAATTAGTTAACAAGGTTTAGCTGTGTGTACAGATTGTTGTACACACAAGTTGTTGCTAGGTAACCAGAGTGAGTTATTTAGTTGATGCCACCCCCATGGATTAGCTCCCTGTCAGAAGTTGCGGCTAAATCTTTTCCTCTGCCTACGTCCCCCAAAATGCTGTGCAGTTGGGGTTTGGAGTTCAGTGAAATTATTAAACATTCTTTTGGACATATTATGTGTTAATATTGATCATGTGTCTATCAAGACACATATTATTATTGATTTTTTCCCCCAACCCTAGATCAATGGCCCAGTCAAAGTCCTGACCTAATGCCGACAGAGAATCTGCAGCAGAACATTCACAGCTGTTCAGCAGAAGTGACTGACCCTGAGCTATTTTACAAAGAATAGCCCACAAAAAGAAAAACAGTGAGTCTTTACACGTGCGAAGCTTCAGGAGACACTCATGCATGCGCAGACGTTCCTGTAAATGTTTTCACGGGACACCGTGGGTGTGAACGAGCCGCATGTCCGAGTTACGACCATCGGCTGAGCTGCAGTTCGGTTTCACAGCAGTTGTTGTGTTTGGGGTCACGATGTCATGCTGACACCATGCAGGATTAGTCCACCGCGCTAACTCCTCTCACCCCCCGCGTCTGCCCTTGACGTCCCAAAATACGCAAAAGAATAAACGTGCATGCACAACTGCACGCAGCCGCCCATTCCTCCCACTCACACACACACACAATTCTGGTCTCATGGATGCCCAGGGGACTCAAAGCACATTGTGTGATTTCTGGGGCTGTTCTCCCGTGTCTGTGCTCATTTATAGCTGCTCTTCATTGTGGAGGAGTTTCAGTGCGTCCTGGCAGACTGTGGCGTGGAGATTGACCGAATATCCACTCCAAACAAGCTGTTTTGTTCCATGGAGAGTTTTTTTTTGCCGTCCTCGGCTGACCGTAAACTTCCAGATCGTGACACGGATCCCCTTCGCTCCCACTGGCCCTCTGTAGTTCTCTAATCCCTTCACTCCCTGCATCAGTTCCTTCTGAGGCCTTCCACTGTCTCAGCTGTTGTCAACTTCATCCTGTATTTTCCATACAAGCAGTGTGTGTTTTTGGTGTTGTTGCCATATTCATTTTTTTTTTTATATGGTTACAGTTGGGCTTGCCACAATAATCAATAAATCAATTAACCGCACAATAAATTAAAATGAACTCAATAATTTCCAGTGGAAATATATTATCCTAATAGATTTTGAAATGCAATTTTAGTTACAGAGACTTCATAATGCTTTTGAATTATTGTTGATTGGTTGTTTTTCCATTGCCAGTGTTAAATATTCTTCAGAAATACAATGTTTATGTGTTTATCTATGAGTGGGTATTCTTGCATTAGTATGCTATTATTATTATTATTACTGTTATTATTATTAATAGTTGAAAATGTTCTCAAAATGACAAAATTATCACTTATTGCAATAATTTCTGAGACAATTTAACCTTTGCAATATTTGTTAATGTGACGGTCCCGCTTAAAGTTTATATTTCTCCTACAGCTTTGAAATGTTTGAAACGTTGTTGATGTACTGCATTGCATTAACACAAAAATTAAGATTTTTTTCTTAATTTTTTTTTATTTGTTTTTTTAGCTGAAACGCTTAGTGGCAAAATTGCGCAGCAAGGGAACAACCTTCAAGAAGAAGAGGCAGGAAATTGCTGAGCTGAGAGCAGAATATGGAGTCCTCCAACGGACAGAGGAGATTCTCAGACAGCGACACGACACTGTCCAGCAGAAACTGGTAACTCCGGCTGCAGCTAACAACCAGTGTGGTTGTCCATTACTCTATTGATTGTTCTGACGATTCATCGATTTATCGGATTAAAAAAATTGGCACATTCCACAGATTTTACATTTAACTACCCAAGGCTTTTTGTGCATAAAAAAGCCATCAAAATATGCAAATAAACAAATCATTAAATTACTTTATTTTATGTAAGAAAATAAACATTTGTTGCCTGCAATACAATAACACGCATTCTTTCAGTGAATGCTTGATCATTTGTAGAAAACGATGCATCTGCGGCTAAAAAATATACTAACATCAACATATGAAAAAATCAGGCCGTCCTGCCCATCTTAGAATTTATAATGTAGGGATAATCTGTTGATTATTTTTTAGATTAACCATTTAATAGCCGCTTTTTTTTTTACAAATTGTGAATCTTGTCACTTGAGGAGTTTTAGGTAGAGCATATTTCCAGTTTAAGGGTTTTGTACTTTTTGTGCAGTTTTGGCTTCTGAGTATGTAGTTCTTTTCACAGATGACTTTTTTTATTTTATGTACTCCAGTTAACGATTAAAGGATTACTAAATTAGCTGCTGATAATGTCAATAATTGATTCATCACAATTAATCCGATTGATCATTTCATCCTCACTGGTGGCCAACCTTACTCTAGAATGCCCTTCATAAAAATATCGTATGTGAAAAGGAGAAAGGAGAATAAGTACTTATATTTAGTCTTTCAGAAATGGCCCACACTTTGAAAAAATGTCTAATTCATTAGAAACTATTATAAATTTCTCTTGATGTGTTCTTTTTTTTTTTGTCTCCGTACTGAGAGCTAACCTTGAACTGTTGCTTTGTTTGACCAGCTGAATTAGCCAAAATGCTAAAGAGCCAGATGGCGTCCTCCCTGCTGCTTTCCCTGTTCTCCTTTAGATCAGAAAACCTTCTCAACCAATCCCTCTGCCTTGCATTATTCAGACTGCGTGCTTCTCCAAATGTGCTGTTTTCTCTCCATTCACAGCTTGTTTTTACAGTGAAGTGACAGAAGCTTCGTGGAAATGGCTTCACACCTTCGCGTGGTCAGATTACCTGACTTGTTGACAGCCTGTCTGACGCAGGCCGAGCTGCTATTTCTGACAGCTGCATCTGCTGCTCCCCCTCTGTCTGCATCCCACATTAGGATTTGTTAAAGCAAGTTTTCCCTTCTGATCACATGGCAGGCTGACAACATCTCCTCTTCTTTACAGCGGCTTGCTTTTCTTTTTTTTTCTTTTTTTTTTCTCAGCTGCATTCTTGTTGCATTCCACAGCCTTTTTTTAATTAGACACCACATGACGTAACAGATGACATTTTATTGTCCTTGATTCTTCTTTTTTTTTAAAAATAGTTTTTAACTTTTGTATTTAAAAAAAACAACTATATTTTAGTTCTTCAGTGTTTAAGTTGCATAGGGCTGAAGCGATTAATCAGATTAGTCATGATTAGTCATGATTAATCGATTATTGAAATAATTGTCAACTAATTTTGTAACCAATTAATTGATAACTGGAGCATACAGGCTCAATAAAAGCGTACCTCTAATATTGTATAGAAAGGCTTAAGTGATTGAATGAAAAGTCTGCAGACTGTGCCATTCTTTAAAATCCGGTTAATCGTCCAAATCATCGATAGAATAATCTATTATTCCATCTGTTATTGTTTGTTCCAGCCCTAAAGTTGCAACACTTTTTCTGATTGTTTCTTCTGCGTTTGTGTCGAATGCAGGATATTAGTTATTTTATTAGGACCTTTTTAAAATGCCACCCGACTCTGTGTGTTGCAGCAAACTGTGGAGGCCCAGAAGGGCATCTCTGGATACAGCGACACTCAGGAGGAGCTGGAGAGGGTCTCCGCCATCAAGAGCGACCTAGACGAGAAGAAGGGCCGCACTCTGGATGACATGTCTGAAATGGTGAGTATGCTAAATGCCGTTGGCTCACTATAGCACAAAACAAGAGAGGACACTGATGGAGACTGCCAGTTTCTAAGATTTCTCTATTTATTTGGAGAATGATGGGGCTTTTTGGTTTTGTTTCTTTTTACGGTACAGATTCCACTCTTTGGTGAAGAAAAACGTCATTAATGTTGGCAAAGGACACTTGAGTGAGCTATCTTATTAAAATGGAGACATTTCCACATAAACTCCCAAAACATCCTCCCTAAACCAAATAACATTAAATTACATTCGACACAAAAGCTATAATTTTGGTCTTATTAATAGAAAAAGTCATTCAAAACAAATACTTTATCATAATTTAAGGACAACATATACATTTTAAAGTGTGATACGGTTACTATTGATAACCAGAGGTGCAACAGTATCATTTCTTCAGACTAAAACAGACATACAGAGGAAGTAAATGTGGGGGATTGTTTATTTCAGCCCTCTTTTATTCTCCTACTCACAGTTACACAGGTATTCATACCCTTTGAACTTGTTTACATTCTCTCAACTTCTCTATGTTTTTTTAAGATTTCATGTGATGCAAAGTTGTGCAGGATAAAAAAATTGAAAGGAACTTTTTCAAAAGGTATTAGTACTGCTTGAGGGCTTTTCTCAAAATAAGCAGTTTCACTGTATTAAGACGGTTGTGACCTGTTAGACTGGAACCAACATCATCGTCGTCACTCTTTTACATTTTTTCTTCTTCTGTCTTTTTTTTTTTTTTTTACCGGATAGGATTGATACCATGTGAGTAGCACATGTAGAACTAACAAAATAAACAACTGGATATTTGGGTGCTTCGGTTTCAGAGCTGTGGTGTAGAGGCGCATGCTGGCTCACTGTGTGTATGTAAAAAGCATCCTTAGCTTTGTAGCTTACACACAGCTTTTGTGTAAGTGTGTCATGACTCATGGCACATGTTTCGACTTGTCACAACAAGCTAGACGGCAACTTTTATGTAGACCACTGGAGTTTTTCTCACATTGGATACAGACATCGGCAATAAAAAGCTTCTACACTGACTTAGAATCTTATTTTAATTTAAACGGGACTTACCTTCAGCAGCGGTTTCTTTAGCATCGTTATGAAGAAGTGTTTGGTTCTTAAAGTGAGTCTGAAATAATTCAGAACCCTGACTGATTCAGATGGAACTCATAGCATCAGATTGTAGCAATGCTAACAAAACAATCTAACTGTGAAAATTGTTCTTTGGACTGTTACAAATTAACCTTTCTAGCTCCTCAAGATCTTAAATTTAAATGTTTAACCAATTTAAAATCTTTTAATTTATCTATGCATGCCATTCAGTTAAATCTAACAATTGTTAAATTTCTATATTTATGGTCTGTGTTAAAATATGAGAATTAATGGGGCCCCGTAGGGCCTGGGGGTCTTTAAGGAGTGGCTGACTTAAATGGGATTTAACAGAAGTGCAAATAATTGATGTTTATTTTAATTGTATTTTTTTTAAATACTGTTGTTTTTGAGACTCTACAGATGAGGATTTAAATAGCATATCACTGACAATGCCTTCCCGTAACATATGTAATCACCCAATATTTTTACATTTAACATCTTTTAATACAAAAACACGGTGGGCCGCCTCAGCGCCCCGACCACCAGGCTCAGCAAGTTTTCTGGGGGGAAACCCTGTCGTGAGTTTAAAGAATCCTAATTACCCCCATTCAGTCAGGAACAGCTGTTTTCACCCATTCAAAAGGTGAGAAACAGCAGATTGAGGTGAAAACTCCTGAGTAAGGTGCAGAAAATCCAGTTTTCCAAATGAGGTTAAAAACCTCATTTGGGCAGAGGCTTCTTGTCTTCTGTGTTGTGGTTAGATGAAACAAAAAATGAATTGCTTAGCCACAACAAGGTTGTCACAATTTGGCGTAAATAAAGAAAAAGCATTCAACTCCAAGAACACCATCCAGACCGTCGAGCATAATGTTTTGTAGTTGTCTTTTAGCCAAAAGGTCCCATTGAAAGATTAAAGACCTCATGATAAAAGATGTTTCAGAATAACAATAAATTTATTGATAGTTGCCTGGATGTCGTTTGTCTCCGCCTCTGGCTCACTTCAGCTGCCAATCCGTACGATGCTACGCTCATTCTGTGCTAAAAAGCTTGGACTACTACTATATAAGTTGTGCAATTTTCCGTTGCACGATTCTGTCGTGTTATAGGTCTTAAATTTCATTCATAATGGTCTTTAGAAGGTCTTAAAAGGCCTTCAATTTGAGTTATGTTCTTTTTTCCCCCTCCCTTCTGTCTTTGCCTATGTTTTAAGATGTCTTACTTTAAGATTTGTAACATTTTCCCTGCTGTAATGCAGTCTGCATTGTTGCCACGTGATTTTTCAGGTGAAGAAGTTGAACTTGATGATTGTGGAGAAGAAATCCGCTCTTGCACCAATTATTAAAGAGCTGAGGTCACTGAGACAGCGGCGAGTGGTGAGTGTCACCAAAACCTCGAGGTTCTGCTGCCGTAACCATTCGGTCACTGGTTTTATATGCAACGGATTCCAACAAAAAGCTTCAACTAAAATAGCCCGTCGCTGACAACTCCCCTGGGTGACTAACAGGAAATGAATGGGACGTAATAATTTCATCCCACCAAGACATGTGACCATCCAGAACCACAACACATCAGGATTTTTCACTTAACGCTGTTAGTGTGCACTGGAATGTGTTGGAGCAAAATCTGTCTTACCGTAAAAACAAATTCAGGGATTTTAACATTGTCTTACGCAAACAAATTGGGGTTTAATTCATATTGTGTGTTATCCTGAATAAAGTCCATTAGGGACGATTTACATAGTCCTTGAATAACATACACAATGGGAAAGCCCCTCCTCCCCCACCACACACACATTGCTGAGCGTGAGCAGAGGATTAGATTTTCCTACATGTGTTCCCAGAATTACTCTTTCATCTTACTGGCTAATGTCTGCTAATACAAGAAGACAGAAATAGATTTAGTTAGAGCCTGTTGGACATGAAACTGCTGAAATACCAGCTGAGACATTATCCTGCACTTCTGCACTTCCTGGTTTTCCTGCTATGTACTTGTTGGTAATGTTTTGTTTTGGTTTTTATTCCTTCTTTTCTTTTGCCCAATCCATGGGAACGCATTCATATAAGGAGCTGAGTCAAGAGTATGAGGAGAAGAAGGCCCAGTATGAAAGCTGTGCTGCTGGTTTGGAGAGCAACAGATCCAAACTGGAACAGGTAAAGTTCATTTGAGTTCTTTTTTGTTTTTCACGCTTCTTATGGTTAATGCGAGAATTAAATGTTTTCTGTCCTTTTTGCTGATGATGAAAATTGTCCTCATTTATCAAATCACAGGAGGTGAAAGCGCTGAGGGAGGAGATGGCCCAGAACGAAAACCGATACCATTACATCAACTCTATGTCAGAGGCCAGTGATTTTGCTAATTAATGGTTTATTGCTGAAAAAAAGCACTTGTTTGCCACACTGGATTTGTTATTTCTTAAACAAGTATAGAAAGATTTAAAGTGGCGGTATTATGTAAAATCTCTTCTTTTTTTTTAGCTTTATGTCATGGCATAATGTTATTCGTTCATCATGAACATACCTGGAGTGTTGATATGATTCTGCCATGCATGTTTGAGTAGTTATTTAATCTACATGGCTACTATTAGTTGTGCAAAGATTGAGCTTTGTTATGTTATTCCCTCGTGAAAAACATGAGGGAATAACATGTTGCTCTGATTCTTTCATGCAAGTTTGAGAAATCTTTTAAATCTCCTGTGGCAACCATCCAACTGTGCAAAACGCCTGGAGGAACCTAGCTCTGCCTTCAAGAACAAAGCTTCTCCTCAGAGCTGCAGTTTCAGAGCAGCCCTCCCCCGTGACTCTCCCACTCAGCTCCTTCAGACTAGCCAGCAGCAGTTAGCAAACACCAGCTGAGCTCATTATGGGATCTGCTTCTCAGTGAAACGCTTGTAAAACGCTGTTGAAGGGTTAATACAGGAGTCATGTTGTGATGACTTTCTGAAGGCGGAGATTAAGAAAGAGCAGGAGTTTTCTAAAGAGACACGAGACCCAATTTTAAGGTGTTAAATTACCAAGCAAAATTTTTTTAAGTTGTATTTGGTATATTCAGCATTTTTATAACAACTGAAGTAAATAGTTACCTGATTGTACTGTAGAATAGCCTGGAAAATACATAATACTGTCCCATTAAAATGTTATTGTTCCATCTACAGCGGGAACATTTTCCAAGAGACCTGTGGCAGTGGGTGTTTGGTTACTAAACACCCACTGCCGCAATTAAAATGGTGATCTTGGCATCTCTGTCATCTGCAGATCATTGAGATGCAAGTTCAGCGCGCTGCTGAAGAGATGAAGGCCTATGTGTCATCTGATCCACAGGAGAAGAAGAAAACCATGAGGTGAGCCTGTCAGGCTTTTTCTGCCAGCTGCTCGCCGGAACCACATCCGTTTTCCTTTACCTAAGACTCTTATTGCATAAGCATTTATCTGATGACACTTTCTACTGACTGTACAGAAGAGTCAGATTAACACACCTTTCAGAATAAAGATATGCTGACGTGCCACACCTTTTCTAAACAAAAAAGCACCAGGTGAAAAGTGACTTCTCACCCCATCCGTTTTTGTTTTTTTCTTTTTTTCTCTGCTTTGTTGCAGGGAAGTGTACATGAAGAACATTGCAGAACAGGAATTACTTGGCAAGGTGAGAGGAGACGATCTAAGCGCTGACTAAGATGAAGCAGAGGATCTGTACTTGGAAATGTTCCCTTATTCTGCCAAAAACAGTCTGAAGGCTGACAGATTGGAAACGAAGGTTTATGGGAAGCTCACACAGCTGGAGTCTTACAGATTCAGGCTGCAGACATTTTCATGCTTAGAATTTTACCTTTTATTTAGGGCTGGACGATTTATCAATTAGCTGAATTTTTGAAGATTTAACTGATGATGGAATATTAGCAACAATGCTATGATGTTTTTTTTAAATTATGATAATAAAGTTATAATATAACAAGAATAAAGTAATTTTATGATAATTACAACACAACGAATAACAAAAAATTTAAATGAGGACTGCCAAGCATCTTGCAAAATTAGACTTTGAAATCCATCTTACAGATAAGCAAATGCTTTATCTTCTAATACATCTGCATCAGATTGCAGGACTCTGAAGCCATTTATTTACGACTTTATTTTGAAGAAAATCACATGGAATGGTTTGTTCATATCATATCCTGATAACTCCACAAGCTTTTTTTTTCCTCATCAAAATAATTTTCTCTTATAATTTTAGAACATTTTTCTGATAAAACTGTCTTTATTCTGCTAATATAATTACCATATTCTTGTAATTAAGCAAAAATTATTGTAGCTCATCACTAATACTCTGTCATACAACTCAGAAGAAGGGATTGGAACAAAAGCCACTTTTTGAGAATATTTTCTGTCAGTTGTAATTTTTTTTATTTTTTTTAAGAAAGTGAAAAAAAATCTAATAAAATCAGATCTGGTATGAAATAAAAATCTGAGATGTAATTTTTTAAGCCATGTCACCCCGCCCTACTTTAGCTGGTGTTCTGTAAATCAAAGTGCAGAAACCAAACCTGCAATTGAGAAAATCTATTTGTGGATTTTTTTTACACAAACACTTACACCTTTGAAGAAAAAGAAGACAAATGATACATTACAGCCATATTCTTATTAAAACATCAATAAGAAAAACAAAGTTATATGACAGAACACGTTATTAATTAGATGTGTGAAGATATGTTGGATATGATATACTTTTGGAAAAAAAAATCTACTTACTGGTTTTAAAACCTTAAATTTGCAACACTTTATGCCTTTTATTTATTTCTGTGTTTTTATCTTTGTATTTCAGAAGTTGCGTGAGGAGCAGAAGGTCGTGAGGGAGAACCACAGCGCCAACATGGAGCAGATGAAGATGTGGCGGGACCTGGAGCAGCTGATGGAGTGCAAGAGGCAGTGCTTCATAAAGGCTCAGAACCAGGTTTCTATTGGTCAGGTCATTCAGGAAGGAGGCGAGGACAGGCTGGTTCTCTGAGGACGTGATGCTCCCACGCCATCTATTTACTACGCTAGATGAAACTTTGCAATCTTCATCCTTATGTAACACGGCCAAAACATTGTGAAGATTTGATTGTTTCCAGAAACGGTCGCGTTAATTCTCCCTCTCCGAAGCGTCCTGGACCAGAGATGTTGAGCTTCACTTGACAGTTTATATTTTGAGACCTCTGACCTCTGGCGATGACCACATCTTAAGGGACACGCGTCTATGGAAAGGGGTTTCTCTTTTGTCAATCCCTTTTTACACACCTTTAAGGATACTCTTCCAGTCAAACGTGTCCAAACATATCGCCGTACAAAGTGGTGCACTTGGGGTGTGACAGCGGTCAGCTATTTTTGGCAGCACAAAGCATGACCATGTGCAGGGATTGTGGGGTCCAGTTTTGGATTTCACTGGGACCACCAGGACCGCTGGGGGATAAGAGATTCCTGTGCTTGTTAAATTCTTTGTCCATTTCTAATTGTTGATAACGTTGTCCGACATTCAAATGATCGATCCTTAGTTCCTAACTGTGTTTTATATGTGTTTGATTGCATTAAAGTTTCCAGTTCTGAAAAAGTCTGCCCACTTTCCACAGTTTTTACTCACGTGGGGAAATCGAGTATCTGATGTTTTGTTGTCCAAATTCTATTATGACTAATGTTGGAGAAATCCTTTAACGTTTGGAGTGTTTGAGTGCCTCACGGTGTTCACAGCACTCCAACTATCTGCATGGATGCTTCAGGGTTGCACTCTGCCTGCCACAGAAACTTAATCTGCTGCTGACAGCATTAGAGGCTCTCCAATCCAACAGACGAGGTGTGCATTCGTCTCTGACCGGGCATTGCCATGCTGTTGTTGCTCCGCCACGTCGAAACTTCTTGCCGCCTTATTAAGACATGTTAACAGCTGACGTATGCCAGACCTGCAAAACATCCAGCAGCTGAATGAAGAACCGAGACGAAGCTGAGATATTGGCCTAATACTCTGCTACCTCTTCAACAAATTGACAGCTTCAACAGTTTTTGTTGATAACTTGGATTTATAGATCCTGCAAAATAATACTCTCGGTTAAGATCATGTTACGTAATCCTGAGCTAATGATCTCTGTGGTCTGATCTGCTGTTCATCTGTTCAGTGGCTGTCTGTGACATGACTTCAACTTTCAGCCCAATGTTCATGTTCTGCACAGCGACCATGAGCTCATTCCGGTTTTAAAGGGGGAGTGTTATGTATTTTCCAAGCACATAGAGCCATTCAACACAATCGAGTAATTATGTTAACTTCAGTTGTTATGAAAATGCTTTACATATAAAATATGACTTAAGAAATTTGACTTCATGATGAGACAGAAGTTGGTCATCTGTCATCACAACATGGCTCCTCTGTTAATCCTTTAACAACGTTTTTACCAGCATTTCATTCATAAGTAGCTCCTATAATGAGCTCAGCAGATGCACAGTTCCACCAAGTGTTTGCTAATTGCTGCTGGCTAGTCTGAAGAAACTGAGTTGGAAAGTTATTTTGCTCTGTGAGGCGGAAGCTTGGAAACTGCAGCTCTGAGGAGGAGCTGCGCGTGAAGGCGGGGCTAGGTCCCCACAGGCATTTTGAAGAGCTGAATGGTTGCCACGACGATTCAAGGATTTCTCAATCAGGCATGAAAGAATCGAGGCAACACTCCAGGTATGTTTTGATTAGGGAATAACACAATAACATGCTGTAAAGCTAAAAAAAAATAAATAAATAAAATCGATTTTAAATATCTTGTTTATTAACCAAAAGTAAATACTCCCCTTTTAACTCATCACAAGCACCTTGTGTGAAGTAAAAGACGTGTTTGTGTTTCTCTAAAATGATTTAAAGCAATCAGATTTTTACATAAAACCTGCAAAACCGATACAACTATTTACTAAATATTACTTATTTAATAATTTAAAATTCTCAGAGAACATTAGTGAACAAACATCATTATAAAAACTGAGGAAAACAAAAATGATTATAGGTAATTTAACAATATACAAAATGCTACACATCCCACTTGGCACTTTTCAATCTATGAGTATGGCTTGGACTAAGAATTTATACCTTAAATATATAGCTTAATAAAAAAATACAGTTCAATTTATTAAATGTAAATGAATCGCTTAAAAAGCTAGCATGTAAAATTTGCTTGTTTAGTGGTGCAATTTAGAAACCACAATGTGTCATTTATTTTAGATTTTAAAGTTAAAAGAAAATGTACATTTTTAAAATAAGACAGTGGAAATAAGTTGTTTTGCAGCCAAAAGACAAAAAGAAAAAAACCCCAAAGCTCCACAAGATATACATAAAAAAGATGTTTGTACCATCAGCACTTCTATTTTACTTTTTTGTATTTTCTTTTTTTTATTTTTTCAAGTAGTTAATGAAAATTTTTATGTCCATTTTATATGTCAGAGCCCTTCTCAGTTTCATAATGCTGCTATTAATGTTAGAAGTTTTTTTTTGTTTTTTTTTTCTTTTCATTATTGGCCAAAAATAATGGGAGTGCAGGTTTAGACCACTGGCCTAGTCAAAGTAGAGACCTAAATCCAACCGAGAAGTCATGGTAAGATTCTCAAATTAAGGTGTAACAGAAAAATGTCAACAATGTATCATGTTGCTGTCGATTCACACCTTTGTATAAAATCAAAAGTGACAAAACAAAAACACTTGCATAATAAGATTTGTTTGGCTGAAGTATTTGCATACAGTTGTTCAGCTGGGTTTTGTTTATCATGATTTGTTTATTTGCTTCATGCAAAACTAAGCGGTTAAAAAAAACCCTCGACCCTCAGCGTGTGATCCTGACAATTTGAGTCGGCAGCAGCAGATTAACACAGTATTCCAGCCACTTCCTGGGTTCTTTCATCTGCCCCTGTTTGAACGCAGCTGGCAGCGCTCCTCCAATGATAGGAGTCCACATGCAGCACAGGGAAGAGAGGCAGCGCAGAGGCGCTTCGCTTTCATAAAAGCAGACTGAGAGGACCGAGTGGGAGCACAGAGAGCTGCGCCACGGTGAGGCAGGAAACGGCACCGGGAGGACTGGACCGAATGCGGTCCCGAACACAGAGCTCTGCCGCAGACACGTCCCCACCAACAGAGGAGACCCGCGGAGCCTCGCACTAACCTTCACCCGGACAAGAAGGAGAAGTTCGGCTCACCTTTGCTAGAAAAGAAAAAAAGAAAACGAAAGATAATCTCAACAGGGGAACACGTTACACTGCCGACGGCGGCGAGCCGAGAGTGAATGTTCGGCTCTCAGTTGGCACACTCGGTATTCCTCCGACAAGTACTGACAGCTTTCAAGAGCAACTGGGTCTCCTCAGACTAATTCAGGTGAAGGTCAGTGGGAAGGAGCCGTCCGCCATGGAGAACGCTCACACGAAGACTGTAGAAGAAGTTTACAGTTATTTCTGCGTCAATGAGAGCACAGGACTTTCTCTGGACGAGGTGAAGCGGCAGAAGGAGAAATGGGGCCTAAACGGTAGGAACAGCTTCGGTTCCCGTAGCTTGCCTGCCGCTGAGGCTGGTCGGTTCCGTGAATGAGATTCGTGTCATGCATGCGACTGTAACGTGAAGGCGGCGGCGTGCTCCGTGTCCTGCACAGGGGGAAAAGTCAGCGGCATCATCGGTGATACCCGGTGCTCTGTAAAGGGATTTTGGCTGACGTCACCAGTGCTGACCTCCAGGGTTTCCCATCATTTCCATAGTAACAAATTAGTCATTACTGAGAGTGGGGCTTATGTAAGGTATCATAATTTGTGTGTGTGTGTGTGTGGGCGGGTGGGCGTGTGTGTGTGTGTGTGTAAACAGGTTGCGCCTGTTAACCAGGGCCAAATTTTGGTGTTGGTGGCATGGTTAAAGTCAGTTTAATTTATTTAGACAGCACCATTCAGAACAAATGTCCACCTTGGGGCATTTTAAAAAAAACATAATTTAAATTTAATCACACATACGTCATATGAGAGTACAGTTAATTATTCAAAGTAGTTTAAGAAAGTTTCTATCTAAGGACAACACATCATCTCTTGTGCCCGGAGATCTGGCATGCAAATGGGCCCCGGGTCACTGAGGTAACCCTCACATGTCAGAGTTAATCTCTGTTGTTCCAGACTTTAACAGTTGCTTTATAATAATGTCACCTGGGGGTCACATAGAGCATTCTCCCCGTCTCCTAAATCCCTCCTGACCTTTACGCAAATGGAAAATCTGAATGCCTTTTACATTAACGTTTAACACTAAGTGATTTAAAATCAGATATTACTAGAAAGTTAGAAATGACTGCAGTAAAACTGGCTGTAAAGGTGTCTCTGAAACAACTTCTCTCTTCTTTTTCTTTTTCCCCTGCTTGGATCAACCCGCACATCTCTGCACACAGAGTTACCCGCAGAAGAAGGTACTTGCTCTTGCCTCTGACGTTTGCTCCCGATAAGTTCCTACAATGTTGTTTCTTTTAACTGTACTCTCCTGTCTGCAGGGAAATCTTTATGGGAGCTCGTCCTGGAACAGTTTGAAGATCTGCTCGTTCGAATCCTCCTCTTAGCTGCGTGCATATCTTTTGTAAGTCTACACGTTGGTTTCATCACACAATTTAAATCAGACGTTATACTTCCTTCATACTGTCTCCTCTGAATTAAAAAAAAAAAAAACTGATTCACTAACTTCATCCTTCAACCAAATGTTTACATTAAGCTCCAGCTGCTGGTGGGGGTTTGAATAAATCCAGGGTGATGAATGCAAATGTGGCGCACGGCGCTGAAGTGTGAATGTCTTCGGTTTGCATAGCTGTGCCGGGGGGTTACACTTACTTAGGAAGGAGCTAAATAGCTGAGATGGCTCGCAGCTCATCTGAGGAATGGCGACAACAGCGGTAGCAGCACTGAGTCACTGTCACCCCGCTCCCCTGATCCGTAGGACTGATGAGACGCCAAGCAGAACTGCTTTGGAATGACTCAAGCTGATCTCGTCTGGGGCTGCTGCTGATTTTCAGTGTTTAATAGCGAGTGGACAGTAGTTATTTAATGACATCTTCACAAAATGCCAAAATCTCTTTCTGAAACTCCGCCTTCAGGAAGTCATCACAGCATCACCTCTATTAGAGGAGCCATGTTTAAACAACGTTTTTACCAGCCTTTCGCTCAGAAATAGCTCCTTTAATGAACTCAGCTGATGTGCAGTCCCTCCAGGTGTTTGCTAATTACTGCTAGCTAGTCTGAAGGAGTTGAGTGCGGGAGTCAGAGGTCAGGGCAGCTCTGAAACAGCAACTCAGGGGGGGGAGATTCATCCTTGAAGGCGGAGCTAGGTTCCTCCAGGCGTTCTGCACAGCTAGATGGTTGCCACGGGAGATTTAAAAGATTTCTCAAACTTGCATGACAAGCATGAAAGAATCAGAGCAAGAAGTCCAGGTATGTTTTTCATGAGGGAATAACATAACAAAGCTCAAAAATGTAGATTTTTTTGTAATACTGCCCCTTTAATACTGCAGCGATTATTTGTCCAGATGAACAAATATCTGGACCGGCTATCGCTGGGTAGCGATAGCCGGACCTCCCTCTGCGTCTGCCTGTGGGATGATATGCAGCTCTCCGTGTCTGTCAGGTGATACAGAGGTGTCGGTGGCTGCGGTCTGACAGGAGAACAGAGCAGCACTCCACACCAAATTTGGGCTCTCACTACTCAGGGAGGGCTCTCCATTCAGCTAATGCACACCATGTGCTTTCATCTCAGACTAGTTTAGACACTTTCACCGTCGTCAGCCCACTGCGGTAGCAGCTTCCCTGAATCGTCCCTCGAATCGTTTGCAGTCGTTTTATGATGACTTTGTTTTGCTGTGAAAATGAAGGGTAGCTGGAAGCGATTAGATATTTTATGAATATTTTGCATGTTGGTGGATTAATTGGATAGTTACTTTGTAGATTTTTAACATCAGAACCAGATAAAACCGTATCAGAAATCCAGCTTTCCATTATAATACATAAACTGTAAACACAAAAATGTATGAAATGTAAATTAATAGCAAAAAATATACGTAAATCAAATGCATAAGAATATGAAATTTGATAGAATTATTAAATAAATAAAACAGGCAATGCAATATGGCAACAGCTTAGGAAACGTCAACTCAAAGCCAGAGTTAATAAATAAGTTTATGGTTTGCTTTAAAGTATTGGCTAAACCTCAGGCTAAATACTGATATAACACTGTTCCTGCTGACCTGCATGATGAACTAAGACCACTTTGTGTGATATTTTTAAAATCACAAACTCGCCTAAAGCATCATCTTAAGTTTCACCACATAATTAAATTACAAAGAGCTAACTGGATGCTACATTTGGTATGATATTGTATTTCAATATTCTAATTATCTAGTTATCGACTAGATAGCTACAGAGCTGGATAAGCTGCTTTTAATGCCCACACGGGTTAGTTACAACCTCATGTAGAGTGCTGGGGAGATTACATAATGTTACAGAAAGGAAAGCGTAAGAGCCTTCACTCAGCCAGCTGACAAGCAGTGCACAGCACCACCTGGGGAGACGCCTTGAACAGCCAAGCCAGTTGGGGGGGGGGAAACACGACTCATCCCGGCAATTCTTCTATTATCTCTGTCAACTCTATTGTAGCAAATTGTGCCAGTTTCAAAAGCAAAACGTTTCGCTGCCTTCTTTCAAAACGGACTCATGTCTCGTTTCACTGCTGGCTGTTCTCTATTGGGCATGGCGAAGACACAGACATCTTTTGCAAACTTTTAGGCTCTAAATTTTCACTTCCTGAGCAGTAAGATACATAGCACTTTGTAAAATTGATTGTTTCATTACATTATGTAAAATGAGCTAATAGCTTGTGACGCACAGGATACTTTTAGAACCATTTCTTTTACAGGAACAGCTAATCAAGTCATTATGACCTAATGACACACAACACTCTGCTGCAGGTTTTAATGGGCTTTATGAGCTTGCAGGTCAACACACTTGGGCTTTTTTTGTTGTTATTTTCAGGCAGATTCATGCCTGTACCGCGTATAAAGCCTGTAGTGTTAGTGTCAGAATTAGTGTATTTATTAAATGTACTTTGGTGAAAGTCTCCAAAAACCTTTTCAGCTAATTTCAGATAATTGTGTTTTCAGGTCCTGGCTTGGTTCGAGGAGGGAGAAGAAACAATCACAGCGTTTGTGGAGCCTTTTGTGATTTTACTTATTCTCATCGCCAACGCCATCGTGGGAGTGTGGCAGGTGAGACGGCGTGTCAGACACTGGGAAGCTCTTGTACTTCAAATAGTTCAGTTTCCATTGACCACATGATGGCATTATTTCAAAAATAAGTTTGCTTAATGGAAACATGCCGGTTTGCAAAAAAAAGCATGTTTATAGATTTTAAAAAAAGTAAGAGTTGGATGAGGTGGTGTTTTTGAAACTGGCTAACTTTGCAAAATTGCAAAAAAAAACAACAAACACTTTTTTTCACATCACACGAATCAAATAATCAACAACCGGACGCTGCCACTGCTGCAAAACACAAAGAAAAAGACAACAGGAAGTAGTTGGAGGATGATATCAGTGGCATGATTTTTAATAACTTATATGGGTTTCTTATGTAATTGAAATACGCAATTGCAAAATTATGCATTTTCCACATTAGCAGGATATTGATAAAGCTTTTGCGGATGTTTGTAATGGAAACGCAGCTTATGTCTTGTCTGAGTGGCTTCAAAATCGACAACACTTGAGAGAGTTTACTGTCTAACTTCAAGCATATTGAAAAGTCAGGTGTATCTGTGTGAAATGGAGTTATCATAATCAGCCAAATTCTAATCTGGTGAAAGTAATTAAAGGTTTATATGATAAAGGGTGCAAATATAATTATGTTGCAGAACATTTTAACGCAAGAAATGATAGTCTGCATCCTTTAGTTAGATTTTACCAGCACTGTAGATGAACACTGTGTACTGGAAGTTATTTTCGTCTCAAAGGCTTCACATTGAAGAATAAAAAAACAAAAAAAAACTGTGTGGGCTGGCCATTCTGAGTGATGTTTGCTTGGCTATATAATGATGAACATTCTGGTGAAGGGAAACTGGAAACAGACTAAAGGAAAAGGTTTATAAAAAACTTAAATGTGACCAACTAAAATGCAAAGTGAACACATAAATGTATTCATACTCCCAAGAACGTCTCCAGATTTTTTCCACGTTACAATCGGATTTTATGTGGGACACCGACACAGAGTAATGAATATTTTTTTAAGAGAGATTAATAATATGGATGGTTATTCAAATTTTATCTCAAATAAAAATTAGAAAAGTAAAACGGAGTAAAAACCTATTCTCGGTTTAGCACATTTACTCTAGAGTGGAGGGGAAACTTCTGTGAACATCAGTTTTCAAAGTTTGCTAAAGCTTCTGACAGACAAATCTGCTTTTATCTAAACCATTGCAGCTCTGGCTCAAGGTTTAGTTGAACCTCCTACTCAGCATCTGGACTTTTGCAAATCTTATTCAAGAAATGTCCCTGTATTTAGCTCCATCCATCAACTCTGACCAGATTTTGTGGTCTTCATGATGTTGTTTGTTCACCAATATTCTCTTACAAACCTTTAGGGCTTTCACAAAACATCTGGATTAATACTAATATTGAGTTACATACAGGATGGACTCCGTTTACTCATCTAGCTAGATAAGATTGTACTGACCCAGTTTTCAGATGTCTTAAGTGGTAAAATTTTTTAAAAACCTCACAATTATGAACTACCATGTTGGTCTATTACACAAAATCCCAGTGAAATAAACTGAAGTTTGTGAAGAAATCCTACAGTCGGACCAAACTCTGGTCTTCCTCACCAGGAACGCAATGCCGAGGACGCCATCGAGGCTCTGAAAGAGTACGAGCCAGAGATGGGCAAGGTGTACCGGCAGGACAGGAAGACCGTACAGAGGATCAAGGCCAGAGACATTGTACCGGGCGACATTGTGGAAGTGGCTGGTAGGTTTCCCTGCATTCCACTTTCTACTTTAACTCATTTGAGTTCCTGTCTTGCAAAAGCCCACATACTGATATATTTTGGAAAAGATTTAAAGGATTCCCTCATCAAAAACACACCTGCAGTGTTGCCTTGCTTCTTTTACGCATGTTTGAGAAATCCTTGAATCTCTCTTAGTAACATAGTTTCTTGATTGTGCTACAAAATGACACTGAGGGTGGAAAACACATAATACTGCCCCTTTAAAACTACTTGAGACCAAAACCACTTTTATTATAAACCTTTTCTGGATATTTAGACAAACCTTTTGTTTTCTTGGGAGAGTTTCTGAACGTATTTGTGTCTGCTGCAGATAAATCCTATAATTGCGCAAAGGTCACGATTTACATTTAAGAACAAGCTCACGTCTGTCCAACACCAAGAGCCACTGCACAGGTGACTCACCCTCCAAAGGTGATGTGCCGGTACTTTGAGATGTTCCTATTAACCCATTGTCTCTAGGGATGGATAAAACAAAAAAAATAACACTCACTTGTCCTTTTTGTTTGTACTTCTCCACACACACACACGCCTATTTTAAATTCATCTCTTGCATCCTCCCGATGGATCCGCTATGACATTTTTCCCAATGTGCTGTCAATGAATTGAGCGCAGGAGTAATTCTTCCTGGCAAGGTCCAGTCAGCGTATTTCAGCAGCTAGAAAATCCTCAGGATGTACAGCTCTGGTTTTGAAAGTGCCCACTCACTTATATAATTCTGCAGAGGGATGAGCGGAAACCGGCATACCAAGGAATGTCATCAGAAACAGCGGCTCCATCTTGTACTCAGTATCACCTGAAGTTGATGAAGCGATGGTCAGAGTTTGTGTGGATAACCTGAGGTTTTATTTTTAGCCTTCATTGGCTGTTTAGATTATGGAATGCTGTATTTATAGAGGCACTGACAGTCATGAAAATGACAGGTGCCTGGTCCCACCCTGAGCCTCTCCTGATCATGGAACATAGCTACAGAAGGACTTCATGCTAACCTTGACACAGACAAATGGACTTGGTCCTGGTCTTAACGTTTGGGATTTTCTCTCTTTAAAAAAAACTGACCGTTTAATGTTTGGTTCAAACTTTGAGAGACACAGAGAGTAGGCAATGATGGCAACGATGGTAGGTGACTAAATCTGTGAAGGGCATTGGGTCATCCACCACCAACCCACTACTCCGTCCATCTGGACCATCCAGGGTTGCACAGCAGTCATAAGTGAAGAAGTCTGTTTGAAAATGACTTTTCACGCAGACTTGGGAACACTGGTTAGGGGCCCAATACTCGGTTCATGCACCACAAGCCTCTGGAGGATCCTCCACCTTGAGGTTCCAGAGGCACCAGCAGCTTCAAATCACTGTTTGCTGCTTTTCAAGGGCATTTTAACAGCTGCTCTATTAATCCGATGAATCTGTCTAACAGAAACCTTCCTCATTAAGCCTTTATCTGTACAAACCCTTCTTTGTTCTGAATCAGCCACAAATCTCTTCACAGTATGATAACGCTTCAGTTTTGGTTAAATATCTAATATTTTCATAGCTTGTCATGCGGCACTACATTATCTGATGATTTTCTTTTCTCTTTCCCATATTGCTTGAAACCTGTGGCCTTCTTAATAATGTGGAACATCCTTCTTAAGTAGATTTCTTTAATTGATCTCACCGGGCAAACTAATCAACCAGCTCTCTGAAATTTATCATAGTGATTCAAAGAGCCCTGATACACAATACCATCTATAAATCTAATAGCACAACAAAAAATGTAATCTTTATGACCCTTAAATGCAATTTCCATAATAATTTGGAACTCAGTGTACAAGCACAAGTCATTTAGCGTTTCCTTCTACGGGTTTGAAACGAATCAACCAGCAACGATGGTAAGAGTTCGCGTGGCAGTCGGTGGATAAATGGTTCGATCTGTAAACCCTCGTCGTTTCTGTTCCTGGAGAAGACAATTCACCCATTATGCCTACTTGTGTTGGTCAGAAAGGCCCATGGGGCAAAATGGCAGTCTGCCTTCTGTCTGCCTGCCCCAGGGCAACTGTAGTTATAATCCAGTAGTTTTTCTTCATCAGCATGTGAATATTCTTTTTGAGATTTCATCTTGAGATATGAAGGGGATTATAAATAAAATCCATTGTCATACAAATTAATGCAGAAATTTCTTTTAAGTTTCCTGCCTGTGGTAAGGCACAAACCCACTATTGTGAAAATTCGCTTTTTGGCAAGTGTGTTTCCATCTCCATCTTCCATAATTGCACATTAATTTTCTTTTTGGAAAATCCAAAAATGACCTGAAACAAATGTAAAGTTTTTTCTAATTTTGCCGTTCCTGTCAATCTTTTCTAATGCGATACTTCAAAACATTGATGGAAAGAGAGCTAGTAGCTGTTGACCATAAAATTGCACAAATTAGAATTATGAACACGCCAATTTCAGAAAAAAAATCTAACTTTTTTGTTGTGGTAAAATTAGGTGCTTTTTCAGCAGTATCGAAATGGATGTATTTCGCAAAACTTTAGTGGAAATACTTTTTTGGGGGGGGGGGGATTTCTTATTAAATGGGAACACTGCATGTGGAAAATTTTGGTCGTTTTTTTTTTTTATTTTTTTTTTTTTATGAAACATCAGCTTAACATTTACAATGTTTTGCAAACATTTGCAACTAGTAGTTGAGATGCGCACTCCCCTCCTGCAGAAAGCTCTTGCTGAAAGCAGCGGGATGCCGCTCTTTCAGCAGCACAAGGATTTCTTAAAAAGAGGCAGCGAAGAGCGGACGTTTTATCCCGTGGTCGGGACAAACTCGTCAGCTGTACATGCATTCTAAATCCTCCTCATATCTTTTACAATGGCTCCCGTCCTACTATTCCCCCCTGCCCTCCCCTACCCAAGCTTCAAAGTGACCCGTGCCATGTGGAGGTGGAGTGTGATGATGATGATGCAGAAGCTGGCCGGGTGACTGAGATGGAGGACGCAGAGAGGCCTGAACACTGTTACAGTTTTAATTCAGACCTTCATCAACGTCAACCCATTTCATTCTCTGCATTTATTTTTTTTATATATCAGTAGGAGTGATTATTTAAAGATTTGCCATAAATAATAGTTTATGGTTTTATGACACGGCTAATAAAGTTAGTTTACAAGCTCTTTTTGGATTTAAGTCCTTGTCATAACAGAGCACTCTGTCAGCTGCCAGTTCGCTGTTTGGTTTTGAGGGCTTGCTAGTTTGGATGTTCTTGTTGTGGAGTCTGCTTGTCCATATGTGTGTGAGAGAGGAGCGCTCCTATTCTACCGGACAGAGAGCTGGAGAGAGAGTGATGACCTTATAGGGAAGCACTTCTGCAGATAACTGTCCCAGCCCGCTGGGCTCTGTGCTCTGCAGCTACTGTACCCATCAGCACCCGTCGCTGAGATTCCAGACACCATGGAGAGTATGTGGCATTTACTGTGGTCTGGCAAATGTCCGTTGTCACTGAGGGACGGTCTTTTGGCCAAAGGTTCTCACTTGTCAGCAAGATAGAAGCGCTCTCATTTAGCCCGACCAGGGAGACGGACAGAAGCACAACCTCAGGGGGTTAGAGGTGCAGACGGAGGCGAGGCGGAGCTTCTCATCTGGCTCTGACCGATCTGCAGACCTGCAGCTTGGTTCAGTAGGACTGTATATAGTCTGAATAGAAATTTTTATCCTGTGTAAAACATTTACTCTTAATGCAAAGTGTTATAGGAGTAATATTACAGGAGTAATATTCTGGCGTTTAGATGTATACAGATTCTTTACCGCAACCGGTTGCACGAGCCTCGTTAGCTCTTCTTACTGTGGTGACTGCTGGGAATCCGTGCTATGGTCTCCGGTGACAGGCGAGACGCTGAGATGTCGGTCCAAAGAGAGGAGGCACACACTTGGAACATGAAAGGAATGCACTCCTCCAGCCTGCTGTTGGCACGTCTGTACTTTAACTGATCGAAGCGTCTTCACACTGGCATTTTAATGCTGCTGCAGCTGATTCATCTTCCACACACCACTTTAAATTATTAGTTGGGTGCTTTATGCAAATTTGAGTATTTTTGCAAACAAAAATATAAAGTTTGGATTGTTTGCTATTCAGCCCCTTTCATGGAGATACCCTAAATAACATCCAGATTACTTCAGAAATCACCTAATTAGGAAATACTCTACGCAAGTGTAATGTATTGCATCATAACCGATTAATCAGATCAATCATGACGAATTGATTATTGAAGTAATCATCAACTAATTTAGTAATAAATTAAGCGTTAATTGGAGTGTACAGACTAAAAAAAAGAATCCACACCAAAAATGTGCAAAAAACATCTACATTTTGCATTTAAGATAACAAAAAAACTGGATATGTTCTACAAAAACTCATCAATGACATAGTTACAGCTTCACCTGGTTCAAATTCTGTAAAAGAAAAAAAAAGTCATAAATCACATATTGCTTTTTTTATCAGTTAATGTAAAAATTAGTGAATGGATCAGCCCTGCAGTGTATTGATGCCAGGTCAAGCAGAAAGCACTGAGCTTTTCACATGTTGATGTTCAAAGCATTTCTTTAGCTGCAGATGCATCTTTTGCTACAAATGATCAAACGTTCAATAAAGGAATGCTATATTGTTGCATTTCGGGCAATAAGATGTTTTTTCATACTTAAATGTGTGTTTATTTTTTATAGTCTGTCTTTAAATGTCTAATGTATAAAAAAAAGACTTGAATGAAAAATCTGCAGATTGTGCCAATTTTTTCATCCGATTAATCAATTTACCGCCAGAATAATCCATTACTAAAATAATCGTTAGTTGGAGCCCTACAATTATGCACTGATATGTGTTGGTCTATTACTTAAAGCCCCAGTAAAACACATTAAAGTTTGTCGTTGCTGCGTTACAAAAAGTAAAATCAGTTTGAGGTGCATGAACACTTTTGAAAGACGATGTGCTTTTGAAGAAACCAGTGTGGTGGAGATCAGTGACAGAGTGTGTGTACTGTGTTAAATGTATTTTTGATTTCAGACAAGCAGCACCCAGGAAGGCGCCAGAAAATCATTCTGGTAAAAAATTAGTACAATAAATTACAACATATTTAAATAAAAATGTGCAAAGAATTTTAATAGCTACGGGTTAATAATAAAGTAACTAATCTGCTCTCGAAAAAGATGAATCTCCTCCTGTGTCTCTTGCGGTTGCCACTGGTAACGGAAACAGCATTATGTTGCGTCATGTGGCAGCTATCTGCTGCTGTTTTATGACAGAAAACTCCGAACCAATGTTGAGACGTTGCTTTCATAAGAGAACTAAGCCCTTGTTAAAGCTGACGCGTTTACAATAGAAATAGGGAGCCAAGAAACCAGCGACCTGTTAAATATTGATTTATCTTTCCCATCAGCAAACTGTTAACTAAACATCACGCTTCTGGTAGCGCTGTTGCCAGGGGAAACGAACACTGGTGTCCGGAGTCGAGGCTGAACAGTCACAGTGAAATGAACTTGCAAAACAACACGTTTGCAGACACATTTAGGTTTCTTTGCTGTATTGACTTGTCATTTGCATTTCTCAAAAACTGTTGATTTCTGAATTTGAATCGTGTCTTTTGCACACACATAAATGGAGCTGATGACTTAGTCAGTGGGAGATGTGTTGGGAAGCCTGTTGATGTGAAACGGCCCACTCAACGTGACAGCCTTTGTTCAGCCGCCATCGGCACATGGAGCCTCCAGGCTGTCTCTGAGGAAGCCTGGACTGCTGTCGCCCCTAACATACAGCAGGTGCAGCTGCCACTCAAAGCTGGACGTGTTCAGTCCCAGCCTCACCTGCTATTTAAAGGTCTGTTTAAAAAGCACCTTGGGGAGTCGCAACGGGCTTAATGCATCACCAGGTGTGAACTCAGTTCAGCGTATCTGCGATTGCTGGAGTCAGAGATGCGTTGGCAAGCGGATATAAACCAGCACAAGACGCTTGGACAGCAACCAAAGAGGATGTTGACATAGAAGGACAGAGGACATACACATGCGTCATGAATGCAGGTCTGCAGTGGGACGTTCTGCACACTTCTAGTTTTTAATAGGGTTGCAGATTTTTAACAAGGTGCATGCAATCAAAAACTACAAAAACAAGAAGAAGGATGTGCCACTTCCTACTTCTTTGGTCATCTGTGTGAGATGTATTTGTACATTTTGTTCCTGTGATATTAAACAGTAAAAATGAAACATTAGCCACAGATAAAGCCTGATTCACTGTATGACTCTTTTTCTTTCCACTCATTCTGTTCACTCTCTCCATCAAAAACTTGAGGGACACGAAGTTAACTTTGTGTCCCTCAAGTTAACGTTTTTCTTTTTAAAGGTACTGTATTAAATAAAATCAACTTTTTTTGAGCTTCACATCATGTTATGATGTAAAAATATAGCTGGAGTGTTGCCTTGATTCTTTCATGTGTGTTTGAGAAATCTTTTAATCTCTCGTGGCAATCATTCAGCTGGTGTCACAGGAGATGCCTCCTCTCAGCTCCTTCAGACTAGTCAGCAGCAATTAGCAAGCACCTGGTGGAACTGTGCATCTGCTGAGCTCATTAATGGTAAAAATGTTGAAGGGTTAATAGAATAAACATGGTGATGACTTCCTGAAAGATCAGGAGGTTCTTAAAGAGACAGAGGCCCAATTTCAAGGCATTAAATTACCAAGTAAAATTTCTTTTAAGTTGTATTTAATATATATTGCATTTTTACAACGACTAAAGGTAAAGTAGTTACTTACACGTGCTATAAAATGACACCAGGTGACTGGAAAACATACCGCCACTTTAAACAGAATCTGGTTGTTAAAGATGGCACCCACAGCAAACAAAATGTAAGGCTAGAAAACGAGTGACTTGCAGTTTGATTTTAAATATTACCCGCTCTGCCTCCTGGCAATGAATAGTGTATGCTGATCGGTTTGAAGGCACAGTCTAGTCACAATCGTTAAAAGTGGCACTGGAGAAAGGAATGCTGATCTGACGAAACAACTGTTCCAGACTGTGCTTTGTAACAGTGTTCATACTCAGTGTTGCTTTTCCACCAGGTTGTTGTTCCAGTACTGTTTTCTATCTGCTCAGTCTGTTGTAGCATTTGAGGACTAAGATAGAGCAAGTACTACATATTACCATTTAAAAACATTGATCTGTTCTAAATTACCTACTGTAAATATTAATTTTATGTGGAGAAAACCTGATTTTAAAAAGTGTTCTGCCTGAAAGTGTGTTGTATTTATAGTAATTTTCTTATTATTTTAGTCTGTAAGATAACAAAATTTGCACACATTTTGTCCATTTGATGTCAGCGTTTTAAAGTATTGAATCAGATTTTATGATTAGAACTTGAGTAATCTATTTTACCGAGTACTTTTTTATTCTTGAGTAATTTCATGGAAAGATTTTATTTTTACTTGAGTAAAAGTAATGTTGTACTGCTTTACTTTGGCTCCTCTTTTAACTCTAACAATATTTTTTTACCAGCCTTCCACTTAGAAGTAGCTTGTATAATGAATTCATGTCTACCAGGTGTTTACTAATTGCTTCTGGCTAGTCTGAAGGAGCTGAGTGGTGAAAACCACCACTGCTCTGTGAGGTGAAAGCTTGGAAACTGCAACTCTGAGAAGACGCTGCATCTAGAAAGTGATGTTAGGTGCAACCAGGTGTTGCCAGGGAGATTAAAAGAACATTTTACATACTACTACCCCTTTAAAAAAAAAGTCAATTTGAGGGAAACACAAGGAATGATGTGCTGTCTTGATGACAAATGAGTTAGAGGCGAGAGTTTCAACTCACTTTGTTTTGATAATTTTAGAAAATTAGATAATTGGCAAGCTCCTGTTGTTTCCTTGATTCTTACTCTACTATTGTTGTAGGATGTTGTGTGCTACTCTGACACAGTTCCTTGGTCTATATGTGGATTTTGCCTGTGGAACTGTGCCATACCATGAACCATTTCCCCAGTTTCCATGCCTTTTATGTACCATTAGGATGTTGAATTGGGTCACAGCAATCAAGATGGGCCTTTTCCTTTGAGACTGGCCGTTTATGGCTCACAAGTTCTTCATTTCCTCCTTTTTTCTCTCTCTTTGGTTATCCCTTTCTTCTCCTGACAGTGATTGCTGCACTGTTTTTCTGTTGGGTGGCACAGCAAACATTTTGTAATGAGCAGCACTTTATCATTCCAGTTTACAGCAAAGCTAAGTAACTGCCTTCACAGCACAAGCGTCTCAGTTGTTCAGCCTTCATTTGGCCAAGGCACACAAAGACAACCCTTAGCAGGAACGCGATGAGGAACTACTCAACTGGTGATAAAATATATCACTGATATGCAAATGCTGCAGCCGCAGTCCTCCATGAATCAGTTTAATGCCATTGTTCTGATTATATTTCTGTCTCCTGTCTTATTTGTTTGTGCATTCTCTCTAACTGGGCCATGTTTGGTTGCAGTTGGAGACAAAGTGCCTGCCGACATCCGCATCTGTTCAATCAAGTCAACGACTCTGAGGGTAGACCAGTCCATCCTGACAGGTGAGGCTCACAGCATGGCAGATGCCAAACACTGTCCTGGAGGTTTTTTATTCAGTTCTACTTCACAGCACTGTTGCTTTTATTACTTCTGTTTGACCTTTTGCATCACTATGAAGTGATTAAAGAGTAGTTCGCAGTCAATTAGACAGGGATCAGTATAAGATTCTCCTGGTCTGATAACCTCTAGAAAAAACATTCTTGTGATATTAGCACAAGAACTTAAAACAAATGTATAAAATCTAGTGACGATCAAATTTTTTTTGTTGAGTTAATCACATTTTGATCAAAAACCATGTATCAACAAAGTAAGCAAGATTTTCAATTGAAGAAACCTTTTTTCGTTCTGTGTTTTCCTCGTAGGTGAATCTGTGTCTGTCATCAAGCACACCGACCCCGTCCCGGACCCTCGAGCCGTCAATCAAGACAAAAAGAACATGCTCTTCTCTGTAAGAGAAAATCTACACTACTTTTTGTTTTTTTGGAGGGGCTGGACGATGCAGCTGAAATCATGTTAAAAGCGTTGATATCAGTCGATATTGATAATTATTGGTTTGTTTTTAGTTTTAAATATCTGGAGTTCAGTGGTGGCGTTGCCGTTTCCTGTTTCAGCCACAGTTTTCCTTTGTTATGAGGCTCAATGGCAAACATAAATTTGCTGCTGCGCATGTTACTCAACAGGTTGTTGCTAGATAACCAAAGAGCAAGCTAGTTCGTTTAGTTTGTCATGAGATCTTGAGAGGCTGAAGCCTTTCCTCTGCATACATCCCCCAGAATGCAGTTTGGTTCAGAAGTATTATCTATTGATATTGGTCATGTGTCTATCACAAACATCGCTATTGAGTTATTGTCAAGTCTTACTTTCAAACAGATTTGTAAAAACATTGTAGTACATATATAGATTGTTTTGTCGTTTCAAGGTGTGTGTAATGCTATCAGGTGTGTGTGACCCACCGCTTCAGGGCACCAACATCGCCGCCGGGAAGGCTGTGGGCGTTGTCGTGGCCACGGGCGTCAACACGGAGATCGGGAAGATCCGCGACGAGATGGCGGCCACAGAGCAGGAGAAGACACCGCTGCAGCAGAAGCTGGACGAGTTCGGCCAGCAGCTCTCCAAGGTCATCTCCCTCATCTGCATCGCCGTGTGGATCATCAACATCGGCCACTTCAACGACCCCGTCCATGGTGGCTCCTGGATCCGCGGGGCGGTCTACTACTTCAAAATTGCCGTGGCGCTGGCCGTCGCCGCCATCCCTGAGGGCCTGCCCGCCGTGATCACCACCTGCCTCGCCCTGGGCACCCGCCGCATGGCCAAGAAGAACGCCATCGTCCGCAGCCTACCCTCTGTGGAGACCCTGGGCTGCACCTCCGTCATCTGTTCGGACAAAACCGGCACTTTGACCACCAACCAGATGTCTGTCTGCAGGGTGAGGCTCACAGAAACACACACACACACCCACAGACTCCCTCTCTTGGTGCATTACTAAGCAGCTCTGTGATCGGTGTCTTTTCATCTTTTTACTTCCTGCCTGCAGCCTGAGGACGTTGTCAGAATTAAGACTGTTTTCCTTATGATCAGGTATCCAGGGTTTTAACAAGCGGATAATGTGCTGCTGCTCCTCTTATCTACACACAGCTGACGACTTGCAGAGCTGCTGTTGCATAACTGACCTTGCGTCACAAAGCAGCAAGCCGGCCAGCCTGTGGTTGCTGTTTATCTCTCTGTATTAATCAGCAACACCACGCAGCTCCTTGACCATGCGTTATGGAAAAGGACATTTTGGCTGTCAGTAATGTTGAAACATGTTATAATTATCTAAAATGAAGCACAGTCAAAACCATAGAAAAATGGATTATGAAGTCTTTGTAAACAAAACTGCCATTCAAAACATATTAATCATCAGAACAGAAATTATTGAGCTCATTTTAATTTATCATGCAATTTGTAATTGCTTATTGTGACAAGATTAGCTGGGAAGTACATGATCAAATTAGAACCACGCTGGATCTGAAACCTCAGATTATAATTTTGATTAAATTATTTTTTTCTATTTTCCTAAGAACTATAAACACATAAAAGAGAACAAATGTGGAGAAACTGAAAATGACTAAAATAATAGGTTGACTTATAATGTTGAGTAAAATTGTCACCCATCTAGAAGGTTTTTTCCAGAATTGGGACCAGTAGAGCTATCAGTATCTCTATCAAGCGTCTCTACTTACAATTGATATGCTTCACCAAATCTAACCTAGTGACTAGGTTAAGATAGATTTTGCATTTTGTGTTTAATTGATGCAATAAGAAGGAATATCTGATCTGTTTGAGTTACAAACCACCAGGTCTGCCTGGCACTGTGACTTCTTCCTTTTGGTCACAGCTTTACTCTTTACTTAGGCCTCCTGGCAGTGTCTTTTGTTTGCTTCTGCAAGGAAACACTTATTTCTGCCTCCCAGCCCGGAGTTACCAAAGACACACTCAGTAGCACTGCAGGGAACTCGCTGTTCGAACGGTGCTGCCCCCTGCTGCCCCAGTGAAGAAACAAACTCTGATCAGTCGTCATGATTTCAACTTCTTTGATTCTCAGATGTTCATACTCAACAAAGCAGAAGGAGAAAGCTGCTCTCTGTCAGAATTCACCATCACAGGTTCAACCTACGCACCTGAAGGAGAAGTGTGAGTATAACGAACAAAAAAAGGAGACAAATCAACTTTTTACAGTGCAAAAAAAGCATATCTTAGACTAATAAACCACTTCACAGTTACCAAGATGGCAAACCAGTGAAATGCTCCCAGTATGAGGCTCTGGTGGAACTGGCCACCATCTGTGCGCTGTGTAATGACTCCTCTCTGGACTTCAATGAGGTCGGAACAGCTTGCTTTTTGAGATGATTAAAAAATAATGATAAACGCATTTCATTTTCAGGATGACAAAGAGGGAAATGAGTAACCTGGATTGTGTTTGATCGGTCAGGTGAAAGGTGTGTACGAGAAGGTGGGTGAGGCCACAGAGACGGCGCTGACCTGTCTGGTGGAGAAGATGAACGTCTTCGACACAGAAGTCCACAACCTGTCCAAGATCGACAGAGCCAACGCTTGCAACTCGGTGAGTGGCAGCCGCCCACGGCTCCCACTCAGCAGGTTTTTCTCACTGACCGTGCCTTTCATCGCCTCAGGTGATCAAACAGCTGATGAAGAAGGAGTGCACCCTCGAGTTCTCCCGGGACAGAAAGTCCATGTCCGTCTACTGCACCCCCAACAAGTCCCGCTCCGCCGTCGGCAAGATGTTTGTGAAGGTAGAGAGGAAGGAAAAAAGTGCTGAGAGTCGGTCTGCACTGGGTTCAGTGGGAATAATTAACATCCCCGTTCTGCTTCCCAGGGGGCCCCGGAGGGCGTCATCGACAGATGCAGTCACGTCCGAGTGGGCAACACTAAAGTCCCCCTCACTCAAGGCATCAAGGAAAAGATCATGTCTGTTATTCGCGAGTATGGGACAGGTCGGGACACGCTGAGGTGTCTGGCTCTGGCCACACGAGACAGCCCCCCTAAAACAGAGGACATGGTCCTGTCCGACCCCATGAAATTCTCAGAGTATGAGGTGAATATTTGTCATTTTCACTCAGTAGCTATTTGAATGGGGCAACTGAAAATAATTGTGGAGTACCCCAAGGTTTGGTGTTGGGACCTTTTGCTTTTTAGCTTATTCAATGATGATTTTCCAAAATGTTGTCCATCAGAAGTAACCTGCCAGATACACGTAGAAGATGTTGCCTTGTATACTACAGCAAAAATGGACAGCGGCTATGTGTAAAGTTAATGATTGGTTGCAGAGATCTCATTTATGTCTTAAATCATCCAAAACTTAAAAATATTGACAGTAATTCTATTATTGAAAAAAAACAGTTCCACTCCCTTCCAGCATTTAGTCCATCCCAGTATTTCTATCCAGCAGCGCCTGTGTCCCGCTGGGAGGTCCAGTAGTTAATAGTAAATTGGTCAGCTGTCTTCATACATATGTGTACTAAAATAATCATTAGTTGTTGCCCTACTGTGATTTTAAGCAAAGCTGTATGGATTTAAAAGTTGTTTTTTATGTTTCTTTTCCGAATTTTATTTTGTGGATGTTTTGTGCTTTAACGTCAACCTGCCAATAAGCCTGAAAATTAGCCACCTGGCTATAATCTTATGTATTTACATGTCAGTGTTCATCGATGCTCATTGCTCCATTTTTAAAAGCAAACTTGAACAGTGGGGTGAAACTAAATCCTCTGACACTCTTGTCCCTTCCTGCCTCCCAGTCCGACCTCACCTTCGTCGGCTGTGTGGGCATGTTGGACCCGCCCAGGCAGGAGGTGGCCGCCTCCATCAAGCTGTGCCGCCAGGCCGGCATCCGGGTCATCATGATCACGGGTGACAACAAGGGCACAGCCGTGGCCATTTGCAGGCGCATCGGCATCCTGATGGAAGACGATGACATCGAGCACATGGCCTTCACCGGGCGGGAGTTTGACGAACTGTCCCCCTACGCCCAGCGGGAGGCCGTGACCAAGGCTCGGTGCTTCGCCCGCGTCGAGCCCTCCCACAAGTCCAAGATCGTTGAGTTCCTGCAAGGATTTGATGAAATTACTGCCATGGTAAGCAGCTATAGGAAGGAAGTCACCAGCTTTGTTGATATTCTGCTGATGTCAAAAAAACACAATTTTGAAATTGTGGTGTTTCGATTATATAAAACACACAATTACGTGTTTATCTCCAGACGGGGGATGGAGTGAATGACGCACCCGCTCTGAAGAAGGCAGAGATCGGCATCGCCATGGGGTCCGGCACGGCGGTGGCCAAGTCGGCCTCAGAGATGGTCCTGGCAGACGACAACTTCTCCTCCATAGTGGCTGCTGTGGAAGAGGGCCGAGCCATCTACAATAACATGAAGCAGTTTATCAGATACCTTATCTCCTCCAACGTGGGTGAGGTTGTCTGGTGAGTTTCCTCTGGTGCCCTGCAGCTATTGACGTTCTCTCATTTTTCAGTGCTCTGTTTAGAAAGAGAAATAGCGTCTATTAAATAAAAACTACGTGTTGCTTTTGGAAACAAATGGTTTGTAGCATAACAAAATATGAGGAGGTACGAGATACCTCCTCATATTTTGTTATGCTACAACTACACACTTTAGTGGATGTTATGTCATAATCCAAAACATTGTAGTGCAAAATTGTGAGCTACAGGGAATATCGTACATGGTTTACTTTTATAGCCCATTTTTTGCCTTTTTCAGTCTGAAAGTTTTGCTCATTCCTCTTTCAAAAAGATTCAGCTGGAGCTTCTGTTAGAGCTTCAGCTGGTACATTTTATAAAAAATATGTTTTTTCCATATTTGTTAAAACTGTCACTATGTCCTGACAAAATATATAAAACAGATGATGTGTGAAAATATGTTTAACAAATGCATATTTTGGATCCTTTTTACATAATACATTGAAGTTTGTTTTTTTGTAACTTGACCCCATGTTGTTGCAAGGTACAGTGAAGTAAATTAGAGATGCACCAATCTGATATCAATATTTGTTTCGGTCTTGATGTTGAAATAAATTCTAGAGCTGGTATTAGTGACAATGTGCCTAATCGACAAGGGCAGATCTATTCAGTCTAATTCTATGTTTTATGCTCTGAGCGACGTCATGCTTTATTATTTATTTTACATTATGTTTAGAATTTCTAATTGCGCTTCCAGAACCATTTGAACGAAGATTTGTTGAGGTTTATTTTGACATGGTCAGGTTAATTTCTTTATCATTGCACTGACTGCACAAATTAAAGTAGTTTTTATGTTTATCCAAGCTTATGAGGCTTGGATAAACAAGCTTCATAATTTAAGTATGCTGTTCTGGTAAATAAAATAAAAATAAATTTGTAATTGAGTATTCACATTTATGTCTGTTTAAAAAAAAGAAACGTTTTAAGTCAATTCAGCTCTGTATCGGGCGATACTAAACCTCAGATATCGGTACATCCTGAGAAGCAATGGTAGCGATTCATCCTTGAGTGCAGAGAAGTTCCAGTTTGTTTCTGACAGCGTTTCTCCTCCTGTCAGCATCTTCCTGACTGCCGCGCTGGGTTTCCCCGAGGCTCTGATCCCAGTTCAGCTGCTGTGGGTCAATCTGGTGACAGACGGCCTCCCCGCCACCGCGCTGGGCTTCAACCCCCCGGATCTGGACATCATGGAGAAGCCGCCCCGTAACGCCAAGGAGCCCCTGATCTCTGGCTGGCTCTTCTTCAGATACCTGGCTATTGGAGGTTAGCTGATGAAACCAGAAAGAAGCTGCCACCAGTCACCACTGCTGCTACCTTCTTTTAGCTTTATTAACTTTTATTAATCTTCCTGTTCTGTGTGACGGGAATGTTTTTTCTGTCTCTGCTCCCAGGTTATGTGGGCGCTGCCACTGTGGGAGCTGCTGCCTGGTGGTTTACAGTCTCAGAGGACGGCCCACAGCTCACTCTCTACCAGCTGGTAAATGTCCCAACAATAGCTGTTTCCATAAAATTGTGCAAATTGAAATTATGAAAATAAATTTGCTGAAAGGAAACATGCCAATTCTGAAAAAAAAACAACCTCATATTATCAGTAAAAAGTTTTTGCATAGGACAAGGTGGTTTTTCAACTGTATTGAAATCATTTTTATGCATTAAACGAGTCACCTGATCAACAGGATGTTACTACACAGTATCACACAGTTCATAAAGAGCAGTGTATCATTTTGTAAAACCCAAAATGCTGCATGCTGCTCCCAAGGGGCTTGTTGCTCCAGGTTTGTTTGGGGACCAAAATTGCAACATTTGTTACATTTCCAGCTGATGCTGTTCTCTTTCACACTGTACTGTGTCAAACGAACCAAACCCTTTGTTTCCCGTCTCGCCTGTGGACTAAGAACAACTGAAGGACATGACACAAAAATCTCTGAAGAAGAACCTGAGCGCAACTGTCATCTTTGCAAAATGTAAACAAAAATGGAGCAGTGTCAGATTTTAGCAGCTGTAGGATTTTTTCAGAAATGATCTCTGCCAAAACTGCATTTAGGTTTTCAGACAGACCAGAGTTTGCATTTTTA
Organism: Poeciliopsis paucimaculata; assembly: GCA_903067055.1. NCBI lineage: Eukaryota > Metazoa > Chordata > Actinopteri > Cyprinodontiformes > Poeciliidae > Poeciliopsis > Poeciliopsis paucimaculata. Next base: position 36,000 of record CAEGAD010008948.1, read on the forward strand.
GTCCACCTCACAGGTTGATTGCGTGTTCACACCTCCCTAAACGAACTGGAGTTCTACTAAAGCAGTCTAAACAAGACTGGTGTGAACACATCCTAATACGCTTCCTCTGATAGACGACGCTCCATGGCTGAATTATGAATATATATCATGTAATTGTTTACATCCATCACTGCCATTGACCTTTAATAACTTGTCGTGTGAACAATCTTACTCAGATCGGATTTTTCATTTAATTTCTTAATAGACGCACAGCAATTGCAAAATTGTGGGGTCTTTTGACAGCAAAATATCGACAAAGATTTACACACATTTGTAATGGAAACGCAGCTGCTATGACAAAGTTTTCAGGTTCTCGCACCTTCATCCCATTTTTCTCCACAGAGCCACTTCCTGCAGTGCAGCCCTGACAACCCCGAATTCGAAGGCTTGGACTGCCACGTGTTCGAGTCGCCGTATCCGATGACCATGGCTCTCTCCGTGCTCGTCACCATCGAGATGTGCAACGCTCTGAACAGGTGGCTCCACTTTTTTCTTTGTCTTTAGAGAAGGAGCATTTGCTGTCAGGAGGAGGAGGAGGAGGAGTACCTGCTGTGTCACTGAAACAAACCATTTGCATTGTGTCCTCGCTGCAGTCTGTCAGAGAACCAGTCCCTGCTGCGGATGCCTCCCTGGGAGAACATTTGGCTGCTGGGGGCCATCTGTCTCTCCATGTCCCTCCACTTCCTCATCCTCTACGTGGAGCCTCTCCCCGTGAGTTTATTCTGTGATAAACTTCTCCTTGTGTCAACATTTTAAGCAAGCAGTTTATTCCCAAACACAGGTGGAGTCATTGTGGGACCCTCTAGTGGTCATATGCTGTTATTACAGTAAAGTTAATTCAATTTTAAGCTAAAGAAAAATGAACTTTATACAGAAGAGAATTAGAGCCACTGAAAAAAATTAATTCAGACTTTTTGTTTTATAGTATCGACTTAAATCTTCTGAGCTCAAAAGTCAGAATTTTTTCTATTTTTGTGGCCCTGTTTCTCTTTAATTTAAAGGGATTGTTTGGAATCTAACCTTTGTCCATAATTAGCATAAATCCATGTTAGTTGGTTAGTTAATTATTGCTTGCTATGTAATGTACTTAAAAATGAGTTTGTACCGGGTGTTTTATGTACCTTAAATGTTTAGATGTCTATATTTCTTATACATTTTTGTCTTGTTTATTGCTCTGACTCTTGTTCTTTCAGTAAATGCACTTATTTCAGTCTGCATAGTTAATTAATTACTAAACTATTGATTAAGTCAGGAGTAGAATTACGATTATTTCAGAAATCAATTAAACACGGTTGGTTCGATTAATCGTTTCAGCCCTACATCAATGCTTTTGGCCAGTTTGTAAGATCTTTTTAAAATAAAATGAGAAGTGGAAGCTTCCTTATGCAGTTGTGTTCCACTACCCCCCCTGTTGGCCACCACCGTGCAGTCATCCCACGAAGACTACATGATTTCTTTCCAACCACTGTTTCCGTACTGCACCCAGGTCATCTTCCAGATCACCCCTCTGGACACCACCCAGTGGATGATGGTGCTGAAGATCTCGTTGCCCGTCATCCTGCTGGACGAGCTGCTGAAGTTCGCCGCCCGGAACTACCTGGACCTGGGTAAACAGCTGGAGAAGCCGTCCCGGGGAGGCTGCCCCCTGTCTGCATGCGCTGAGGGCATTTCCTGGCCCTTCGTGGCCGTCGCCCTGCCTCTGGTGCTGTGGATCTACAGCACAGACACTAACGTGTCCACCATGTTGTGGCCCTGACTGACTCCGGCACACTACCCCTCCTGCACACCAGTGTGAAGTGGACGTTAACACACACCTAACAGTTACATTAACTCTGAATAACTCGTTGTAGACATCTGCACCTGCTCTGACCACTGTCACATATGTTCTATTTACATCTCCACTGATACAGTTATTATTATTTTTTTTATTTTTTTTTTTGCGGGGAGAGGAGTTGGTATTTAGTCATATTTTAATGACTAAAATATTTACATTTGTTATTTTCCTACCAAGCTTCTCCCATCTTCGAGCGCCATAGTGACCAGTTGGAGAAGCCTGTGATGTTGGAGCTTTGTGTTTTAGCTGTACAGAGAATTTACACTATTTTCTATTAATGTTTTGTAATTTTTAGGGAGGGAACAAAAGTCTTGGTGTGTGAAGAGGACGTGTGATTGTAACACCTGAAAAGTGCAGAGCTGAAAGGAGGGGAAAGTCTTGCATATCTGAATCTCAGTTATTATTGAACTCTGTACACCTTTATTATTTTTCTGCACCAGGCAGAGCGCAGCTACCTCAATGCTATTATTATGACCAGAAGTACCCATTTTGTTTAAACACCATTTCAAAGGTTATCACTAAAAGTGTTGAGGTACGTACCACTTTGTTTTGCGGCGCACATGCTCACACATCTTAACCTTTTTTTATATACATGTCTAAATTTATTTTTCTGGTCTTTTTTATGGGACAAAAACATGTTACAAGTTTATTTCACAACAACTTTTGATACAGCCTATTGTTAAATAGGCTAGTTGGTACCCGTGGTAAAGATGTTTAAAGGGCCAGTATGATGTGAAATCAACTTTGAGCTTTACATCATGTTACAATATTATTCCCAAACACACTGAGTGTTGCTTTAAGTCTTTCATGTATGTTTGAGGACTACTTTCATCTCCCGTGGCAACCATTCTGGTTTGCAAAATGCCTAGTCTCATCTCGGCTCCTTCAGACTAGCCAGCAGCAATTGGCAAACACCTGGCAGAACTGCACGTCTCCTGAGCTCATCATAGGAGCTACTTCTCAGCGCAGCACTGATAAAAAAAAGATAATAGAGAAACATTGTTGTGATGACTTCCGGCACACTGAAGGCGGTGTGCCGGAAAGAGCTGGAAAGAGACATAGGCCCAATTTGAAGGTGTTAATTGGCGAAGTCAAATTTTGTGAAATGTCATTCCTATGAAATGATGCTGTACGTCTGGAAAGTATATAACACTTAGAAAAGCCTTAAAATGAATTCATTTCATTTGAGTACATTTATTCAGTGGGATATCACGTTAAGAAATATTTTCTGGCAAAGTTACGCTTACCAATCCCTTCAGAATAAATCTATCTGAGGCATTATTTTAGTTTACACTTGGATGTTTTTTTAGTAATGCAAATAAATTAATTAGAGGTGCACCGATTTGCAGTTTTTTAGCCAATCAACGATCTTTAAAATGACTGACCTGATGGTGTCGGTTTTGGATGAATATATAGCGACACAGTGTTGTATTTCTTTTAGCCAATAGGCTGGAGGAGGATACTTGCTTTGACTGGCCACCAGAAACGGTGAACAGGATGGTTAAGAGCTAAAAAGTGGGATGTTGAAGTTGTGTGCGGCCCGGCGGGGTCACGCTGACCCCACGTACGCTTTCACAAACATTTTCTTTTGTGTGTCCTTTCGGGAACTGACAGTCCGACCGTGACATCTGCCACACTCCTCCTGAGCGTTGCGCTAAGGCTGCAGGAGAGTTAAAGAACTTCCTGCTGAACAAATGTACTCAAATTAAAGGTTAGATTTTTCAAAATTGCCCAACACCTGCCATGGTGCTACAGTAAAAGTTAAATTTATCAGTGGTTCCAAAGTGGGTCCTCCAGGGTCGGCATCCTTCATGTTTTGTTCTGTCCCTGGTTTAATGCACCTGGATCCAATGACGGCTCGTTAAAAGGCCTAAGAAGAACATTGACGTGCTGAGAAGGTTGTTACTACCAGCAGGGAGAGAACTAAAACATGCAGGATGTTGGCCCTCCAGGACCCACTTTGGGCTCCCCCGTCTTAGATTGTTTTTCCACACCTCCTCACCAAAGTACCAACACATTATTTGGTCTGTATATACTTGAAGAAAACCTTTTTTTTCATCATCTTCAGCTTTTCTTTAGATTCTGCCTTTATTCCTACTGTTATGATTTTAATACGTGAGTATCCCGCACATACTGTACTTGAATATGTAAAAGAGAAAAAAAAAGCACCAAGAAGCTGTTAGTCTTATGAGCATAGCACAACGTGAACATTTTAAGAAAAAAAGACCAAAAAAAAAAAAGAAGGACTCGTAAGGCTGAAACAGTTGATGTATATCTGTACATAACATACAAAGTAGATTGTATGTATATTTTATTTGTCGATGTCATAAAGCAGCAACACTAGAGTCTCCTTCGGTTAGCGCCTCTCTGCATGCCTGCTTCACTCCTGCGCTGGTTGTGGGGTTTTTTTGGGGGTTTTTTTTGTTGTTTTTTTCTTTAGATCGACAGTCAGGAGTTTTACCCGCAGATTGAGAACTCTCTAATCAGCATGCCGACTACCAGCTCATCTTCAGAAAAAAAACCCTGTCTGCTCATTACTGCTGTATGTATATTAAGGTTCAACAAGTACAGAGAGAGAGTGAAAACTGAGATTGTATTGTGAAATGCCATCAGTGCCACCAAACGCCAGCGCCACACTGACTGGAAACTTTTTCTGTTTCCAGGTTCAGTGTCGCTGGCGCTGGTTGTTTTTGATTGTAGGCTGGCAGAAACAAGTGCCCATATATTAATACAGGATATAACTTTGATACTTTTTTGTGTGTGTGTGTTTTTGTCGTGACCTGCATGGGGTCCCATCCTATCTGAGCTTCCCACACATGATTTCTGCCGTCTGATTCTTCCTTTTCTTTTTGTTTTCTTTCACAGGAAAGGCCAAATAAGCCCACCTCTTCACTTTTATTATTATTTTTTTTTTTTTTGTTTATCTTTACAGAAACTTTGGGTTTGGTTTTTGTGGTGTGCATGTGTGTTTTGGGGCAGTGCGTCTCTACAAAGAGCTGCCTGCAGCGTGAAGCCCGAGGCTGTAAACGAACGTCGGTCAGAAAGCAGTCGGTCCCGTCTTCCTGCATGAGGAGCTTCAGGCGAAACATTTCTCCCTCCATCTTTGGAAGCTGATAGAATACACTGTACAGGTCATTCAATTCTCCATGCTGCATGTCAGCTGCTTCAGCAGAACCTTAACAACAGTGTATAGTAGTAGTGAAACAATCGATTAGACATTCGTCAGATTAGTACAAATGTTATAAAGCTTAAATCTGTTCATTTTTTTTTCTAAGGAAATACTTTTATGGGACATTTAACAAAACAAAAACCTTGCTTTATTTTTGTTTTCTTTGCTTTGCACTGAGACGTGCAATATGTTTGGAGGACTTTTTTTTTTTTTTTTTTTTTTTTGCCATATCTGGGAAGGGCGGCTGTGCAGTGATGCATAATGTTTTACTGTAAGTACGTCAGGCACTGGCGTTTCGTTGCCAAACTGCTGTACTGTATTTTCAAATAATTGTATGATGTATCACATGAACCGTTTCAGGTAAATAAAAACAAATTACTGTCATACATGAGAAATTTACTCACGTTTGTCTTGGTTACTTTGAAACTTTGCTTTCCGTTAATGAGGCTCAATGAATTACAGCTTCACACAGAAAGGCTCCAGGCTGGGATCTGAACCCAGCACAGCAGCAACGCAGCCAGCTGATATCAGAATCTGAAATACAACAGGTGGGGAGAGTAGCCAGAAATTACACTTACGAGTAAATAAATACAAACGTAGCCATCCAGTAAAAAAGCATTCCTGGAAAGACTGCTTAAATACTAACTGATGATGTCATCAGATGGAAAAACATGTCATTTTATGTGCAAGACTAAAATAAAAGAAGACACTAATAATTACAAAATGTCAAATTCAACCAGAATTTTTTTTTTCTCAATTTATCTTTTGCTACAGTAGAAAATGTGTGTATATATATATATATACATATACACACATATATATGTTAGAACAGGGTAACGTGCTTCCACTGACGATAAATAATGTTTACTGTTTTCTTCATTCCCAAATGTCTCAACATGTTCAGCAAATACAGAAATATTAGAACAAAGCTTGTGTACAAACAAGAGGTCTCACTTCTACAGAAATTCTAAATTTGTGTCCGTATTTGATGCATTTTTGATCAAAACCAGCTTTGTTTTCATTCAGTGAAGTTAGTCACAGTGAGTCGAGCAGCCAAAAATTGTACTCAAACATAAAAAGTCCAGCAAAGAGAAAATATTCCTAAAAGTAACATTTTTTTCAAAATAGTTGCTCATGTCAGTTGGTACTATGCACCTCTGATTAAGTGAAAACATAAGAGGAAGGAATGAGAGCTGAGATTATCACCGGACTGGTTACTTATAGAATCAATAGTTAAAGGACTTGTTTCATCTGGCAAGCAACAAAGTAAGCTTCATGAATTGGGTCCTCATGCTGGCATATTGAGAGAATACAAATCTTTCTAGACGGGTAAAAAAAAGAGCAAACGGTTATTCTAAATTTAAAACATTAATTTCATGGACTTTCATTTGGTGCCTGGTTCAGTCTTCAGACTCATTCACTCTTAACCGCGCTGTGAGAATCTCTTATCCGTTCTCGTCTGTGCTGCTTTGCTGACCTCGGTCAAACTGACAAAAAGGAGAAAAGGTCTTTGAGGGAATCAACAACTACTGCTAGGTTTTACTGAGAGCTTTAGACTCCAGACAGATTTTAGCTTTTATGAGATCCAACACAAGAAACAAGACGGTTAAATGCATGCCAGAATCTTTACAAGGTTTATTATACATTTATTAAAATATGTACAAAAATATAAACATTTCACTTATATGCTTGTTCAGGGAAACTTTACAATGTAATCAGCTGACGAAGGGCTTAGTTTCCTTTTTTTCCCCCTTAGTACAGTTAAAACACACAGAGCATGTTCATTATGGCAAAACCCATCAAATATTTTAAATGAATATTAAGACAAAAAATAAATGTATAAAAAGCAGCCAAAATATTAAAAACTGTCAAAGTCCAGGCATATTCACATGTCTTGGTGTGGCACTGTGGACATCAGGTCTGACTCAAGAGGGGGAAAAAAAATTCATCTTTTTAGAACATGCGCATCTAGCACTTAACGACCTGAAAACGCCTTGGAATAGAGCAGACTGCAGTTTAATAGTTAGCTTTAGTTTTGTACAGTACAGAAAAGCTAACATAATAATCATTTAGACTAAAAAGACAAGATGTTACTCTTTTTTTCTTTACATTTCTCACTACAAACTGAAGAATCTGCTGATTTTCTGTGTGGTTGGATGCCGGGTGCTTTTATTAAACCGCTGCAGTGACTGGAAGGGGTAAATAAAGCTCAAGTAGCCTCTGACTGAAGCTGGTGACGTTGGCAGAACGATGGGGAAACAGTTTTGGCTTCAGCTCTGCATTCAGCAGAATCTCAGTAGAAGTGAGTAGCAGCTCTATAAAGTAAAGCACAGCAACAGAAACCTCAGAGTTTAAAGGTTGATCAGCGTTTTATTCTCTGCAAACTGCTTCAACCAGGATCTTCTAAGAAACTGCACCATCTCCTTCTAAGAAACTGCACCACCTCCTGGGTGCCACCAGGGGGCAAGGTGGGAGTTTAACTGCTGCAGCTGCTGAAGGCTTCTGGTGTGCTAACTGGGGTCACTGCATCCCGAACCACTGCTCCTGGTCGGCCCACTGAGCCGCTTCGCTGTCGCTGCCCTCCAGATCGCCGTCCTCCCCGCTGCCCTCCATGTCGTCGCCGTCCAGCTCCACTGTGGCATCCGTGGGGCTCTCCTCCTTCTCCATTTTCTGCATGCCCTCTAATGACTTTTGGTCATTAGGATCCAAGCTGGAAGAACAACGCTAAGAGTTAAAAATACACAGCTCTGAGTTTTATTAATGTACTGGATGGAGTACATTAATGAAGGTAAACATGCTAAAGAAAGCATTTTAGATAATTGAGATATTACAGCAAAATGTAACATACTGAAAGGTGCAAGCCAATGTTAGCCAAAATGACAGCGATAGCCCCCATGTTACTACATAATTTTAGCTAACGTTAGCATTTTTGTGGGGGGGTAATTTTAGCTCATAAACAACTGTTTGCAGGCTACATGGAGGATATTACTCCATGTAGCCTGCATGGATAGCTAATGATAGCATTTGGGCTATCGTTAGATAGCCCAAATGCTACTGACAGTATGTTCGCTAACCATACATTTTACCCAATTCTGCACAGTTTTTTGCTTTTTATTGTTTCAAGCTCAGAGTTGAAGCCTGCTAGACCAAACTCTTCAACACAGCTTGAGATTCGGGTCGGCGAACCACACACACTTCGTCAGACCCCTTTAAATTTCTACTATATTATGTCTGTAATGGTGTGAAGCACTTTGAACTGTCTTGTTGATGAAATGTGCTACACAATTAAACATTTTGCAGGGGATAAAAAATATAATTTACCTCAAAGCGATGCTGTACTGGTCCATAGCCTCTTGATAATCATTGACTGCCACCAGGAAATCTCCCAGCATTCTGTGCAGGACACAGTCGCTTTGATTGGCCAGCGCATTCCGCAGTAGCGCGATCCCTTCTTCGTATTTCTGTTCCCGATCTTCACAAACAGAGAATTATTCCATTAGCGTGGACCCTGTCGTGTGTCCTACGTGCAATCTAAGGTTTGTGTACGCACTGAGCAGCTCGGCCTTCTTCACCACAGCCTTGGTGTAGTCGGGCCTCTGAGCGAGGGCCTTGTCCAGCAGAGCTTTGGCTTTCTCCTGAGTCACCGGGTCTTCCAGGCACACCGTGGCCAGGATGGTCAGAGTCTGTGCGTTGGCACCCAGAGTCTTATAGATATTGTTCGCCATTCCCATCGCTTCTCGAATCCCATTGGACGCCAGGTAGCAGTCGATCAGACCTGAAGGTGTTGAACGAATCAGAAATACTCTCCTCCCAAAACACCCGGGCCGTCTGACGGTAGTTAGACAAACAAGCCGCACCTTCATAGCAGTCTAGCCTGCAAGGCGCTAACCGCATGGCCTCTCTGAAGTGGATGATGGCCTCCTGAACTCTGCCCATGTTCCTCAGTGCTGCCCCCTTCAGGAGGAGGGCCTGGACGCTGTTGCTGTTCAGCTGGATGGCTTTGGCCCCCAAGTAGAGGGCTCTGGAGTAGCGCTTGCTGTAAAAGCTGTGGCAGCTGAACAACACATACACATTTAAAAACCTACACCAAGTCAAGCAGAAAACATCGTCACCAAACGAGGCTGACGATGTCTGAAATCAACACCCATGTTGATTTAAGAGAAGACGGTGCGTTCAAAGACTCACCCAGAGATCACCCAGGGTTCAGCGTGTTGGTCAGAAATATTAAACAACCGTCCTCCCAGGACTTCCACGTCTTCCAGGTGTCCCTCCCGGGCCATCAGGTAGCCGTAAACATCCATACCTGCAAGTCCGAAGAAGCAGCTGCTTAGGACTGCAACTAACGATCGCTTCAATTAATCGATTATTCTGACGATTACTCAGGTAAAAAAAAGACATTGGTACATTCTGCAGATTTTTAATTTAAGCCTTTTTTTAATGGAATATTAGAAAGAGGTTAATAGATGCAAATAAACAATCCAATTCCTTTTTAAATAAGAAAATAAACATTTTATTGCCTAAAGTGCAGCAACACATCATTCCAGTAGTGAACCGTTGATCATTTATAGCAAAAGGACACAGCTAAAAAGGACATATTTCTACTTGGCTGAACATAAATACAGTGAAGGGCTAGCTTGACTATTTTGAATTAACCAATTAATAAATGGACAGCAAAAGTTGCTTTTTTTTCCTTACAGAATTTGAACCAGGTGTTGCTATGACGATGTCATTGAAGAATTTTGGGCAGAACGTATTTATAGAAAAAGTATCTTTTTTTTTTTTATCTTAAATGCAAAATGTAGATATTTTCAGACATTTTTGGCTTAATTACTGCTCTGTATACTCCAGGTGGTGATTAATCAATTACTAACTTAGTTGACAATTATTTCAATAGTCGATTAATTGTTTGAGCTGAATGTGAATAAAATCGAGATGTAATGCTTCACACCTTTGATGAGGTACGGGTCCAGCATCTGAGCTTGTTCAAATTTAAGAATGGCGTTCTTGGTGTCGCCTGCCCTGAAGTAGACGTCGGCCAGGCTCACCAGGAGGTCCACGTTGTCCCGCAGCAGCGACTTCTTCTCTAGAGAGCTGAAGGAGAACGCTTCATTTTAGGGAGGCGGAGGGAAAGGGGCCAGCTGGGAGGAAACGTCAAACCCGTTCTCACCAGATAGTGTTGATGGCTCTCTGGTTGTCCCCGGCGTGGATGAAGGCGTACGCTTTGATCCACACAGAGAGCCAGTCCAGGTTGGGGAGATTCTGGATCACATCCATGGTCATGGAGGCGACCTCCGCTCCTTTCACCGACAGAGAGAGAAGCCCTGGAGGAGAGAGAGATTAGATTTGATTTTCAACAACAACTCATCAACTAAATCCAAGCAGTTGGAGCAGAGTGAAAACTTTGAGCGTAGAGAAGTAAATATGAAACAAAGGTTTGTCTCCTTTACAGATAAACCTTCATACAACACAGTAACTGCGTTTCCATTACAGATGTGCGCAAAACTTTGTCAATATTTCTTTAATGTAAAAAAAAAAAAAAAAAAAAAGAATTTCCCAATTGTGGTGTTTAGATTAAATACGACACACAATTAAAAAAGCAAAATAAAAAAACAATACATTTGTTCACATGACAAGAAATAAAAAATATAAAATAAAAAAAACAACAACAACAACAAAAAAAAAAACAGGGGGCGCCGTCGTCCTCCAACTACTTCCTGTCATCTTTGTGGTTTGCACCAGTGGCAACGTCTGGTTGATGATCATGTCAGACATGCGATGTGAAAAAAGTGTTTGCATTGCAGTTTTGTAAAATAAACCAATTTTGATATGAATTGAATTAAAAATAAAATAATTTAAAAAACTCTTCCCATCGCTAGGGCTTTTTAGTAAAATAAACAAAAAAACCAAAAACAACTTGTTTCAAAACTTGTCTCCATCAAAGTAATTTGTTTTTGAAATGTCAAATTGCGGAGTTATATGGTGAACTGAAATGCAGATAGTGCTGCAGAGGGAATGTCAGATGTTTTTATATGCATTCACTAAACATCTTGTATGTTCATAGCAATAAGAAGGATTCTTTGATCCTGACCAAACTGGAAATGTAACTGACATAAAGCCAAGTCCATGTATGTGAATCTCTGTGCGTACCGATTATGGCGTCCAAGGCGAGCGGACACTGTCTGAGCACTTCTTTGTAGCTCGTCACGGCCGAGCGTTCCTGACCGGCTTTCCTGTACAGGTTAGCCAGCATCATGTTGATCTGAGGACGGGGAAAAAAACCCCAAAAACAACAGAATCACAACAATATTAGACTCCACAAAAACATTGAAGCAAAAAATACTTTATCAGTATTTATTAGTCGTTCGTATCATGAGCTCTGCTGCATTTCCTGTTATGCAGCTGCATTTCTGAACAACGGTGTTTAGATAAAAATCGCTCTTGTCAGTGGATCCAGCTGAACTTTAGATTATAAGGTCAAGTCCAGGTTTCTGTCCTGCAAACTTTCCAAGTCTGGAGTCACGCTGCTCTGCCCGTCGCTGCGTTTATTCCACATATGCATTTGTGGCGATATTCCACAAATGCCAAGAAAATAAAATCGATTCCCCAACTGCAACGTTTCCATTAAATAAGAAGCTCGATTAAAAGAGACAGAGACGTGTTCTTGTTGCGATTCTGCTTGTTCACAGTCGATTTTCCGATCAAAAGGGAACAACTCTACCTTTGGAGTCCTTTGTCTCGATGGGATCCCGTCCAGAACAGCGATAGCGTCTTTATCCAGTTTCAGTATGGTGTAGCATTCAGCTATCTTGTACTTTACCTCGATTTCTGATGGCAAACTCTGAAAGGAAAAAAAAAAAAATAATGCAACTAATAAGTTTCTGCTGAACGTCACAGCACCCGGTACAACTGTAATAATTTAATTAAGAAGTTGGAAGATGAGATGTATAAATGCAGCGGGTTCCATGACAGAGAGGTTCATTTAAAAGCTCAAAAGAATAAAACGGCGCAAATCTGCTGAACTCCTTTCACGTGAACGTTTTGCTACATGCCAGAATGCCTCCATGGAAAATACTATTTCTTTTAAAATAACATCTTTTTTTTATCCTTCTTATTTCATTTCAAATACATTGACTGGTTTGAAAAACAATATATTTTTTACTTTCCGATTTGGCATGATGGAGAACCAAGCTGAAATAAAAATGGCAAATTTCAGTGACTAATTTATACATTACATCTTTTACCCATAATTATAACAACATACTGGACATCAGATGTGATAACAACAAGGCCCCCCCCCCCAGAAAACCTCTTAAGCCCAGTGGTTAGGGCAGTCATTCATCCAGCAGCCTGTTGTGTTTTTCAGCTGAAAAATGTTTAAAGTTGACAGGAAATTTGAAAATATCACTTGATAATTATGTGTTAAGATTACACCAACTATAAAGTCTTATAAAATACAAACATTTTAAAAGGACTTGGGTAAATAAATAATGCCTTGTCTGGTGGGGCACAAGTAAAGCCAGACTTACAATACACTGGGGTGGAACCCTGAACAATACACGATAAGGTGCCAACAAAACAAAACTAACCTGTGCCTGTATGTTGGCAGCAGCTCCACCAGTTGAGGTTCGAACTTTGGATGTTTTGTTGAGCACCTTCTTCTGCTGCAGAGCCATGCTGTATTTGCAGGCAGCATTGCGGTATTCCTTGTCATGGAAGATGGCATCAGCATGGTAAACCAACAGCTGGTACTTCTGGGCGGGTGAGAACAGCTCTCTGGAATTACACACACACAGGTTATTTTAGCAATATATCAAAACAATATACTATAATAAATGTTAAACAATTAAAACAATATAAATATATATATATGGCATAGGAGAAAAGCAACCAATTCGGTCGATGCAAGATGCTGCCAGCATAATTAATACAGTAGCAAAGAGTAAAAGTTATTGTTATTGCTTTACCAGTTATCGTTCAGATAATCCAAAATATGAGGACTAAATGAGGAAGATGGAAAAATATCAACAGAATAAATGTTAAACGACCCCGGATGTTTTAACTGCTGGAAACACCGTTACATTTCAGAGCCTGCATACGACTATATCTTGGGACCGACATGCGCCTCCGTGATTTAGAGTCATTTTCCGACCTAATTTTGTGAGGTTATAATCAAAACACAGCTCTGTGAAAGACACAATCATTACTGTTAACCGTCGCTGGCTAGTTGGCGTTAGACTTCCCCCCCAGCAGGGAGAGAAAACATGGCAATATTAGTGTTGAAGCACACTTGTCAGGAACTAGACGGGCCCCACACTGATATTACTGACCGATATTACTCACGGGTTATTATTGCTCATCGTCAGCAACAAGCTGCTCAATATGCGGACATTGGAGTAAAGGCCGGCCGCAGCCATATCCCGAACATGATCCACTACATTCATTTTGGAGAAAAGCGAGGGCTTGTTGAACCTTTCCGTGTCCAGTTTAAAGTTTCTGTCAGTGAACAGCTAAAGGTGGCTAGCATCGGATGTATTAAATATGGCGCCGCGCAGCCTTCCTTCCGTTTACTGCTGCCTTCTGGTACGCCTCAGCAGCTCGTACTTTTCTACAGCCGCAAAAATATAAATAACGTCCTAAGTATTTTGTTAACCGCAGTTTGCAAACAATTTGTATTGACTTTACTTTACTGCCATTTTTGTAAAATTTTAAGGTTTTCTGTTTTTTAATGCTTTAGTAACGGAGTAGAGGTTTTGTGTGATCTTTCCGATAGATTTGAATGCATCTTAAAAAAGCTAAAAAAATAAAAAATAAAAAAAAATGTCAAACGCTCCGAAAAAAATTGAATATGTTTTTTTACGTCTCATTCTTATTTTTATTATGTATGCTATCTATGTTTATTTGGTAACATGTCTTTTTTTTTTTTTAAATTCCAAAGTACACGTTTAGTTGTGAGTACAAAATATGTACATTTTAACTCCTCGCGAGAAAATAATTATATATTCTACTAACTACGTGTATTTTGTCTTCTGCTGAGTTGAAATTCCCTTATTTTTGTACCCAGCAGTCAATGCAAACAGCCAAAAATATGAACATGATGAACAATGCTAATGCCTTTGCCAAAACCTGCACCATGTGTCATACTAATTAAGAGTCGGGGAGGTTTAAGAGAGCTGGTCTAGGATGTGTAGAAAACACGCTTTCAGACAAGAACTTGTACATATTTTTTAGAAATCAATGTGTTTTATAAAGATGCGCATGCGCACATTTCCTATCCATCAGATGAATGTTGTGTCTAAACAGCCAGCAGTTGGCAGCGCATCGCCTCGTTTCTGTCCCAGTTTTAGCTCTGCTTTTTCCGAAGGTGTTTGTCTACAGACAGTGTTTTCCTTCGGTTCCGTTCGCGTACCATGACCGAACAATCAGCATTACTTCTTCGAAAACAATTAGCAGGTAATATAACCATTAGTCTTGACTACGAAACAAAGGTTATGTGTCTAACCGCTGCGCTAACGTTAGCTTTTCTGTAAGCTACCAGGAACGCTGTTTTTACGCCATAGGACTGAGCTCGGGGAGCTAACACAGCAGCACGAAGGCTGCCTTTATCAATACACCTCAGCGTGTTGCTAAGCTGCTTTGGTTAGCTAATCACTTTTACGATTCAGCACATAAATTTAGAACTAAAAACGACAAAATAACCACCTACACTAGAACATGCTCGTACCGAGGACCCTGTTAGCTGCTAGCTGGTTTGGTATTAGTTGTCAGATAGAACAAAGGAATAATCAATCCAAGAACATCTCATGCCTTAATCACTAATAAGGCTAATTATAGTTGCAAGTAGTCCGATCCTTCTATCGGGGCCCACGTTACTACTTTTGTAAACAATTAATAGAAATCAATACAGACTATTATTTTACATATTTAAGGTCATATTCCATGTGCTAGTCTGGAACTATGATGCTGTTAAATGTACTAGTTTGACGCTTGGTGTTCTTGTAACCAGTTTATTTGGAAGGGCATGCGATTTTTCATAATGATGCCGAACATTTGGATCTCTGCTGGAATGGAGCTGGGTAACATCTATAGAATAAAAACATCTATATTTCTCATCAGTTAGCAGGCTGGTTAAAATCTGTTTCAAATGTAGAATACTCAGGGCAAGGTTTATAGATCAACAGCATACTGATTTAATTTCTGTTTTTGCGAGAAATGGGTTTTAATTCAAGCTAAAATAATCAGTTTTAAGGATTTATGTATTTTTCCCCTCATTACCCAATATGTCAGACATACTTTCAATATAATTTTACTAGGAGTGCACCGATTTTCTTAATTTTGGGAGATCGGTGATTGGCCAATTTTTACATGTGAAGCCGATCTTATCCACCGATGTCATCAACCTTGGCAAAGGCCTAAACATCAACCAATGCGTTTTTCTTTTCTCCCGTGAGAGAGGTTTGACTGACAAATCGGCCGACCAGGTCATGTCTGCACATTTACAGTTATCAATAGTCACCCCATTGTTGCCAATTCAGCAACTTTCTTGCTATATTAGCAACATTTCAAACAAAAAGCGGAATCGGCACCCCTAAATTTTACTGTATTAATCAATAAATTGACATACATAGATCTCTTCACTATTGTGCACATCTGTATATCACCTCAACACTGATTAACACTTTTAATATTTTTTTATATTTGGCTGATGTTTTTTGGTCATTCTCTTCCTTCAAGGTTTCCTTTGAGATCTGACTTACCAAATTTAATTTTAAGTAGTTTTGATGCATTTATAAGGCAAAACAAAATCTGTTTTGTCCTTATCTGACCTACTGATAATCTAGCAGTCAATTAAAGTCTTTAACCAAATAATCGCGGCATCCATGTTTAGCATTCACAAACTGAGTATCATTTTGAAAGAGTTTGGTGTGGTGTGACGTTAATACGTGGCTGCGATAAAATCCTCTTTTTAAACTTTCACAGTAAAGCCATACAAGTTTACTGTTATCTTTTCATAACTGAACTTTTCCGTGTCCTGCCAGAGCTCAACAAGAACCCAGTAGAGGGCTTTTCAGCTGGCCTGATAGACGATGACGACATATACAAATGGGAAGTTGTGATAATTGGTCCACAAGATACTCTTTTGTAAGTGAGAAATATTGAAATGAGGTGGAAAAAAGGATCTGACACAATTATTTATTTTACGTTTCTTTTTTTCTTTTGTTTTGCAGTGAAGGAGGATTTTTCAAGGCTTACCTAACCTTTCCCTATGATTATCCGCTACGGCCACCAAAGATGAAATTCATCACAGAAATTTGGCATCCAAATGGTAAAGACATCTCGCAAGATATCATTGTGTGGTTTGTGGCCAAATATCCAAACTATTTTCCTTATTTAAAGCTCCAGTGTGAAACGCTTACTTTTTTATTTCATATTTGTTGAAACTTGTCATGTTGTGACAGTATGGTATTCGACAAGTAATATGTTAAAAACAATCTAGCTCCTCAGTCTTCTACCAGGCAGTGGTGGAGAAAGTACTTGAACAATGTACTTAAGTAAAAGTACAAATAAACAGACAAAAATTGAATAATGTTGAAAGTATCCAAGATAAAATCTATAAAACTAAAGTACAGATACATGAAAATTGTACTTCCCACCACTGCTAGCAGGTCTAGATAAATGCAGGGTCCTGCCTGCATTTATCTAGGCAGGAGATAAATGCCTAGCTCTCTGCTGCTCTACAGTTAGATCCTGTTGTGAATCCTGAGGTTAGGTAGCATGACTACCAATGACGCCGGATAAACAGTTTTCATGTAACCGTAAGTTGTTTCTGTACCATTAGCACATTTAGCAGCGAGTGCACAAGGTGCATTGACCTGCGCTGAGACCCGCTTCCTAGCTCCGATTGGTTGTTTTTGGTCGGGAGCGGTGCATTTCTTTAGTTGGCAGTAATAACTCAGGGAGGAGATTGACGTTTTCACAGATTGTCCATCTCATTAAACTGTCATGGTGACAGTTTTAAAAAAAGATATTTTTTGTTTTTATAAAAGTTACATGCTACAGCTTTAACAGTTCTCATCTCCTGCTCCCTCACAGTTGCAAAGAACGGGGACGTTTGCATCTCAATTCTGCACGAGCCGGGAGAAGACAAGTTTGGTTACGAGAAGCCAGAGGAGCGCTGGCTTCCGATCCACACTGTAGAGACAATCATGATCAGCGTTATCTCCATGCTTGCAGACCCAAATAGCGATTCACCAGCTAACGTGGATGCTGCGGTGAGTCGCATTTCATTTCCTTCCCTCTACCCTACCCTACCCCCACATCGGTATTTGTCTTCAAAATCTCACAATCTCTGTCGTTAAGGAGAACTGAAGCGTTGACGTTTCAATAATGCAATGTTGCTCCCACAGAAAGAATGGAGGGAGGATCCGAATGGAGAATTCAAGAAGAAGGTGGCTCGCTGCGTAAGGAAAAGTCAAGAGATGGCATTCGATTAGGGGGTCTGCTGTAAATTCCAGGGTGAGCGGACTGTTTAGCAAGAGTCTTGCATAAACCATGACATCGAAAAGTAATAATGATCTCTTAACAATTGCTTCTTTGCAGTTAAAGGAAATGCCTTCAGCGGGAAAACTTCAGCAAAAAGGCTTTTGCACCCTTTGTTTTGCCAGTCAAAGGATTTGGTTGGACCCCAACCACGTTTCTGTGAACGGTCTGCCAGATGAGCCAATTTGAGAACACTACCAGCGAAATTATCCTGTTTCCTTCCTGGAATTGTATATTTAATTTAATTTATTTTGGGGAAAAAAAAAGAATGATGTAAGATATGTCACTACTGTAAATGAACTTGCTTTTTTATCTGCTGCTGAACAGTTTCTACTTTATACCAGGTTTCTTATGCAATTTAGATTGTGTAGACCGAAAACAAAAGCCTGTCCTCATTAGGCCGCCCGTTTGTCCTCCTTTCACCAACCCCGGCCCGATTGTCGTCAACCCGACATGTTTTGTTAGTGGGTGTGGTTTATTTTTTTCCAACCTGTCGTCGAATCACCGTTGCCTTTTTGTTGGCGTCACTTTTTCACAGTTGGCTCTTTATTTAAAGAAACAGGAGAAGTTTTAGTGCGACCTTGGGGGTTTGTACACGTTTCCTGAGAAACTGCCTCCCGATGGTGTTTTTCTTCTAATACCGGCGCGTGTTAGAGATATTCAAAGCCATGCCCCTCCAATGTGCATAGTCCATTTAGATAGCTCTATTGTTGTTCATTCTTTGTTTTTTTTCTCTTTTTTTTTTGTACAACCTGCACATTAATTTGAGTTCTTCTTTTTAATGATATGTTAACTCGGTGAGGTGTAGCAGATGGTACAGGAAGGTTTGTGCCAACTTCTCAGGATCAGGCTTCATGAAGGTGTCGAATGGCAGTCAGGAAGGTGGATCCCTAGAGTCGTCTGTGAGTCATCGTAAACTCAGATTTGGAATAAATCATGGCCAGATTTTAAAAAAGAAGCATCTTACATTGTGAATATTCTACATGTGGTGAACTTGTTCTTGCCTCATGTTTGACACAGCTAATTTGAGCGGGTTTATGGTCGAGTTCTTGATCTGTTGAGGAAAGGCTCGTAATTTTAGAGGCTCCATTGTTCCATTGGATTAGTGGATGTGTTTTTCCACAGCGCTTTTTTTATTTTATTTTTTATTAGTGTTCAGATTAAATCGCATTCACATCTGGATTTAGATTCTTGAATAAATCTCTTTTCCTTTCTTCTGTCTAAAGTTTCTATTATCATCATGGAACATTGTTGGGTTCCACGATTGGAGACATTAAAATCCAGTAAAGTTCAGACACGGTCTCCATATTTCACTGAGCACAACCTAGAAAAAAAAAACTTCAAGAAGTGTATTCTGGTTGGTAACAGACTGATAGCCATGATTAACATCTGTTGTGAGGAACACTTCAGACAGGTGACCAGACATCCAGGAGTTAAGGTTGTATTTAAGACAGGAAACCTCTGTTGGTGCGCTCTGGGCGCTCGTGACATGTATAGTTCATACATTTATGCAGACATAATGGTCACATCACTGCTGTCGACATTACCATTTTCACTTGAGACCCTTTCAGACCCACCATGACCTCCTCTGACCGGTGTTCACTGTATTGGCACAGATGTGGAGCGTTTTGAAACGTCATTTAGCAATACCCTCTGAAAATGGTAATGTGTCCAGGTAATCCACCAAGGGCGCCGCTATTTGTTTCTTGTAGGTTGCTGTTCGTTTTTTTTTTTTCTTTCTTTTTCTTTTTTTCCTTCTTTCTTTTCTAGTGTTTTGTTCCATTTTATGTCAATGCAATGTATATTGGACATGTCGCTCAATAAAGTGTGTAAACCGAGCGGCCCTTGTGGTACTTTTTGCTTCACATTAGGAATGCCAACACATCGTGGGGGTGAAAGCATGACAGACCTCTGCTTGGTAATTGGACGCTAGTTAAAAAGAGTCACGTTTCAGGGGTGGTTATCGACGAATCCGACGGGAATTGTTGGAATCGTTT
This sequence comes from Poeciliopsis paucimaculata, assembly GCA_903067055.1. Lineage (NCBI taxonomy): Eukaryota > Metazoa > Chordata > Actinopteri > Cyprinodontiformes > Poeciliidae > Poeciliopsis > Poeciliopsis paucimaculata. The sequence continues at coordinate 55,576 of CAEGAD010008948.1, forward strand.
ATTATAATGAGGAATTGTGAAGCACCTGGAAAAAGAAACGTTAAAAAACACGTCTGGTGGCATTTTGATAAAGTGACCCAGCAGCAGCATCTTCCCTGAGTTAATGTAAGTTCTCTAGTATCTGAAACCGATTTCTCATCAAGTTCATTTGCATGTCTGCTGCTGAATCTAACAGATGTGCAGAGGGTGAGTCAAATATGGATTTGTAGTCTGACTTAAAATGTAACGCTCAAACCTCCAAGTCACATAGGACTAGTATGCTGTATCACCACATCTTAACCACTGTTAAGATAAAAAAATGGAAGATTTTAACTGGTCTACTGATATATTTAGATTTTTATTAAAGTTAAAATCTCTTAAAATGGGGCTTAAATTACTTTTATCTGATTTGATTTAAATTGTCATATATATTCCTATATTTGTATATAGGACTATTATATGTATGAATATATTTACATAAATTACATTATGTAAATATATTCATTTCCAGGAAATTACATAATTTATTCATAAATTACATTTGTGAATATATTTCATTCTAATACTTTAGAGATTTACCTGTACATGACAGACTACTTTTCAGGGTTTTACTCAAAGAAACTTTGAAAAGCATCTTTTTCTTTCACTTCAAAATTGTGTGATGTAAAATCCCAATAAAACACAATAAAATTTGTTGTGATGTGAAAAAGTTCCAGAAGTATGAAAGGTGCACTTTTTACTATCTATAACCGCTAGGAAGGATGTCATGGCAATCCTGCATTTTGTTATCTTGAGAAATTAAACGACATTTCTAGAACTGCCTTTGCTTTATCATCTGTATTGTTGATTGAGAGCTGTCTCCATTTTTCTGCTCCAAAAATTATGAACTAGAATATAACACACTGTTTATGATGCATAGTAGTGAGTGTTGTTATTGATTTGTGTTAATAAAACCCATACAGTTATGCCACAGATTTCCCTGGTCTCTTTCCGTGTTATTCAGTTTAGATTTAAACTGAGCGGATGTGTTGAAAGATATAGAGTCAATGATGACCTGTGTGTTAATGTAAAATATGAGCCTCTTCTGCATTCACTGTCTTTGTTTGGTTTGCGTCTACATTAAGTACATTTTTAGTTTGTTTTTCAGATTTAGTCTGTCTATGAAGTGACTCACGTGCCTCAGAAGCTCTTTACGTCTTCACGCTTCTCGAGCTAGTTAGCTAGTTAGCCAGTTAGCTTATCTGTTCTAAATATGAACTGCGTCATTGAGCGGAACTCCGTGAAAGGTCGTAATAACACGACAAAATATATGTGACTTTTATTTTTCTTTTTGCAACATAACTTACTTCAACAGGAATTTTCATATATTTTATTTAAGCATTAGCCTGGCGAAGTTTAACCTAACTTTGCTAAAGTTGTATCTTAATCACGTATTTGAAACCCGCAGTTGCTGGGGGCCGTTAAAGAAAGAAAAGGCATTCAAATTGGGATTATTATTATTTTTCATTTTTTAAAGAATGTATGGGAGTACAGCACTGACTATAAACTGTGTTTGTTTCTCAGCCCTTGGTAAGGCTATTCATGCGCTGTCACGGATTAGAAACGAGCTTTGGCTGGACCCCGTGGTCAAAGGGGTGAGAAATACTAATAACCAAAACTAGGCTCAAACTTCAGAGGTTTGACTTTATCTATTCCTAGAAAGTGTAGTATGGGGAAGCTTTACATTGGACCATTTCTGACCAGTTTTTCTATCAGGTTATTTTAGATGAGTTCCACATTTTGTCCCCATCATGTTGCCTTTGTTTCTCTTTCCAAAGCTGGCCCTGAGATCAGTCAATTCTGCTCATTCGGCTTATGGCTGCTTCCTGTTCTCACCCATGTTCTTCCAACAGTACAGCTTGGAATCAGCATCAAAGCAGGGCAGCGAAGCAATCAAATGCAAACTGGTTATGAAGGTAAATCCAGCCTGCTTAGTAATAGTTTGTGATTTGTGAAAGTACTAAAAGAGCTATTTTAATATTTTATTGCCATTTCCACGATTTTAAAAGCAGGTGTTCTTAGACAACAAACACTATTATTTGACACCTATTCCTTTGTAATGTTTTTTTTTAAAAAAATTTTATTTTTGTAGCTTTTAACCCATAAAACTGTATGAATACAAAAATGGCATTGTCTCTTTAGGATTCCCAGCACTTTAAATGGGGTCTTCCTGGCATTTACTTTTAAAGAATAAATGTCAAATAAGTTTATTCTGTATATGTCATAACAATTTTGTAGTTCTATAATCAAGAAGATGAAAATGTGAACTCCTCTTATTTGTTCGTAAGTCGGTGCTGCCACTGTTTCGGTGTCTGACCTCCATTGAACGCAGTGTGGAACGATGTCACATATCAGTCAGCACTGCCACCGACCGAGTGATAATCCAGTTTTTCTGCAGTAATGGTAGGAAACACTGCGCTTGGGACAATAATCCAATTCTGCACAAAGAAAACCTACCTGTATTTGTTTAATAACTATTAACAGAATTCAAAAAGTGTGCTGAACCTCTTCCTTTTGCTGCACATGACATGTTGGATGTTGTGGACACCTGGTGGCAGTGTGCTCCTTTCACCTTGTGTCTGCTGTTCCAGGTATCGTCAAAACCCACAACATACATTTCCAGGAAAGTGAGGCTCTGCAGGCTGTGTTTGACTCGCATCTCTGTCCCAATGTGCTGAAGGCTCCCGCCAGGTTAGCGTTGGATAATTTATCTGTTTATCTCTTTGGATCCATTCATCAGTCCATGGCTGCAGGCCAAGTTTATACTTAGCTCTCTGTTACACAGTTTATGATACTTTTTACTTTCAAATCAGCACAGAAGATTTGACATTAATGCATCTGTGACTAAACTAATTCAAAAACATTAAAATTAGTTTTAATCCTCTCATTTCCATTAGGTTCCTATGATTTTTTTTTTCATTAGACCCTTTTATTGGTCAGTGTAATAGAAAACAATTTTTTCTAATTCCACCTGTTGGTAATCTGAATACGTCCTAAAATACACTTGGAGCTGCTTAAAGTACACACAATTTGGAAATTGGCTGTGTGATTTTTGCATCTGCTCTGTTATTTGCTCCTGCAGGCTTCTTGCGGACGTGGTGGTGCACTTTCCCCTGTTTCAGGAAGAAATCACTCTCTCCATCACGCCAATGAAAGTCACTCTCAGAAATTACCAGCAGGGCGGAGAAGGTGTGCTGACTTTGTCATGTCGTCTACTTTAAATTTCAAAAATGACAGAATGTATTAAAAGTTGCGACAATTTTGGCATTATGATTTAATATGTATACAGACATGGACAAATGGTCCCTGCCATAATAATTTATTATTATTATTTTATTGATTTTTTTAAGTTATTCAGAGTTTCTCTGATCTCTGAACGTCTATTTACTAATTTATAATGTTCTTTTTCGTTTTAGAAGAAATATGTCTTGAAAAAAGAAGCTAATTTCTATTAGCCTAAATGAAGATCCATGTTTTTCTTGCCACCACCCAGAGTGAGCAGGACAGTAAAGGATGTAAAATTACCTAAGTTCACCTAAGTTCACTGGAAAGAACCAGAGCAAGCCTGGCATCTTGAGTTACCACATCTCCATGACAACCATTAGACTCTATTTACATGCCAACTGGTTGTTTTGAGAGGCTCGCCAGGAAGAGGGCTCTTCAGTCCTACCATGAAAAACATAAAAAACATAAACATTTGGCATTCTCTTAGCAGGAGTCATGTGCTTTGGTCAAATGAAAATATGACTGAGTGTTTCTGTAACAAACACTCCAGGTGGGTTTTATGTGAAATGAAGGATGAAGCTGTGGGTTAAATGAAGTAACGACTGACAGCAAGTGGTAACAATAGTTGTCAGGGATGATTTTGATCAGAAATGTTCAGTGTAGGATTATGCTACTGAAATGAAAGAGTAATTTAAAGAGGATATGCTTTCTAGCTACATGGTGTAATTTTTTTAGTACAATCAAGAAGTTAGCTTCAGTTGTTATAAAAATGCTATATGTCAAATATGACTTAAAAGAAATTTGACTTTGTAGTTTAACGCCTTCAAATTGGGTCTCTGTCTTTTTAAGGATCTCCTGCTCTTTCTGAAGCCTTTAGGAAGTCATCACAACATGGCTCCTCTATGAACTATTTAACGTTTTTACCATCGTTTCCCTCAGAAGGAGTTCTTATGATGAGCTCAGCAAACACGCAGTTCCATCAGGTGTTTGCTAATTAACGCTGGCTAGTCTGAAGGAGCTGACTGGGGCTCTGTGAGGCAGGAGCCCGGAAAGCTTGGAATCTGCAGCTTGGAGGAGGAGCTTCGTTCTTGAAGGCGTAGCTCGGTTATTTTACACAACTGAATGGTTGCCATGGGAGGTTATAGGATTTCTCAACCAGGCATGAAAAAAAATCACTCCAGGAATGTCTATGATGAGGTAATAATTTTACAATGTGACTAAAAAAATAAATTAAATGCCAGTCCTTTAAGTTTTACTCTCTGAAGTTTTAAATAGTTTTTCATGTAACTTTGTCATCGAGACAAAGTTACAGAGATGTCCTTACACCCAAATGAGTTTGACTACTTCCAGATCGGACTGAACTCTGACATAACCTTCTGTCTGAAGGAGCTGAGGGTAACTGAGCTATTTCAGTACGGTTTTATTTTGTCACCTGAGCATATTGTATGTAGCTTGGATCTATGTGTTTATGTGCTGCATAGTTGCAGCATGTGTGTGTCTGGCTCATCAGGGGCTTTTCTGTGTCAGAGGTGATATTTCTAGTGTCCTTTGCGCTAAGGCATAATTGTGAATTTATTACAAATCTTTCTCCAAAATGATCAAAAACAGTCGGCTTAAGAGATACCAACTCACACCTGCAGGTGGCAGTATTTCTTGCTTCAGGACATAGACGGTGATCAAGTCGCAAAATGTTCCATTTACTGTGGTTTTAGCTCAAATAGAGATGCCATAGTGACGCACCGCCTCACTGAAACATGACAACTGCAGTCAGTTGCACAATCCAGTTCTTCAATCCAAACCGACTAAACTCAAGCTGTTGTCTCAGTAATTTGAGTTAACTATACAACACAGAATCTAGGAGATGCCTGTCACCATTTCCTAAAAATCTAGAATGGCGGATTGATCTGTCATAGTTGTTTTTTTTAAAATAATTTTTATGAATGAGTAACTGTTCATGTTTTCTTTGAGAATTTGAAGGAATATTTTCGTTCTGGTCCAGTTAGCGAGGCCTGACCTGCATTACCCTTCACCACTCTTGTCCCCTAATGTCTTGGAATGTTTGTTGAACCCCCCGCTGGGAGTCTCTCCTCGTTATCCAGCCTCGACATCTTCTGGAATCTGGAAAACTAAGCTTAGAGTCCGAGTTGATCACAATCTCAAGAATTGATGGGTCTTCTTTGTCCCAGTCACTGTAGGTTCTGCTATCGCTACAGTCATGGTGTGCACACAGAGGAGCGTGCCTGAGTCGATTGTTCTGTTTTTCAGGGAATATTGTCCTTTGCGGAGTCTCGCAGCCTTCCAGTGTCGGTTTACCTCGATGCAGCAGGAAAGTAAGTCTCATCATGCTGTTTAGATTAATTTGCAACCATATCTGAAGATACACCCCTTGTTAGGAGGCATTACTAGGCCATTTCAAAAACCTCTCTCTCTCTCTCTGACTGCTGGGTCTGGGCATTACAGCGGTCTTCTCTCTATTTGATTGGCTGTGGTAAAGTTGTCCCTGTCTCCAGGCCTGTGTGCTTCTCTGTGGAGGATATGGTCCTTGAGGCCACTGTGCTACTGGCAACTGATGGACTAGGACAGCAGGGACCATTCTCAACCATCCGAGCCCCTGACCCCAAAAACACCCAGGTAACAAGCTCCAGGTTTTAATAGTGTCTGTAAAACCACTGACTCAACAACCCAGAATCCATCAGATCTGCGTTCTTGACATTATTCTGACCAGATTCTGTCCTCATCACATCTGCGCCGCTTGCTGGTTTTCAAAATCTATACATTCTAGAGAACATACAGTAGTCGCAAAACTAACCACACACCTTGAACTTTGTTTTGTAGGGTATAAGAGCAAAAGGTGGATGCCACACGTTCCAGAATATTTTAAGAACTTTTTTCTGTCTACTTCCTCATTACTACAACCCTATATTGACGTAACAATAAAATTATGTTCACGTTCAGGATTGGAAAGTGGTCAAATGTGACTTTGACGGAGTTTAGACACTTTTGCCAGATTCTGTAAATCAGTCTTCACTCTTTGACTTTATCTGACCTTCACTCTTGGAATTCCACCAAGTCTCGTTGCCCTCATTGGCTGCTTTTAGCCGCCTAATAGGGTGTGGCGTTACTGCAGCTGGTCTAGTGTCTGTGAGTGAGAAACTAGGGCAAGTGTAGGTTAGAAGCCTGCCAGTGAGATGCTCTGTAATCCGCTCAGCTCCTCTACGCTAGCCCGCTCTGCCGGTAGCCGCCCCAGTCTTTTCTAACTCCAGCTGGTTGTAATTACACCACATCTAATTCAGGTCTTCTACGATTGCGAATTAGGGCCATTGGATAGAAAAAAAAAAGTAAGAGTAAATTTCTGCCAAAAAACTTCGAAGTTTTAAGGTCAACTTCAGAAATTAAAAAGAAAAAAAGAGTTTGAACAGTAGAAAATTTGCTATCATTTTTTTTTTTTTTTTTTGACATGGAAATTTCCAGACAGTAATTTTTTTTTCTAGGAAATTTCTGAGATCAAGCTCAAAATTTCTTGTTTTTTTTTTTTTTTTTAGCAAATTTTTAACTTTACAAACTATGAAATGTTCATGTTTTTATCTAGAAAATTTCCGAGGTTAATCTCAAAATTCCTTCAGTTTTTCTAGCAAATTTGGGTAAATGTGGCTAAATCAGTATTGATGTCAGATTATTCCGGAACGATATCGCAGTTGCAAGTTTCACTATGTGGAGGGTTGTTTTTATTTCTGCTGTACTTCAACACAGTCAGAGGTCAGTGGTTTCTTGTCGGCTCTACTCTGCCATTAACTTGTTGGACATCTTCCTTGTTTTCCACATACCTCGTCACTTTTCCAGTTTAACAAGTGCCTGTCCTCATAAGTCTCAGTGATTATCCACATGCTCATGAGTCAGACTTCACTGACACACGATTGTTCACCGTAAAAGCAGTTACTTAGCAGTGACGCGGCATGGACAGACTGTTTAGTAAGAGTTAAATGTATCTTGTGGTGTTTTCAGGCGCGTAAGCTCCCCAGCTCCACCTGTAGCTGTGTCTCAGGGACCAGGCAGCAGGAGTTACGCCGTTCCTGATGAGCTGATTCCATCCAGCAAGGGCAGCCCTGTAATCAGCTGTCCCGGTGCAATGCGTCTCCCTAAGATCAGGGAGCCGACCTGCCTCAGTGCAGACAACCAGGAATGTACCAGCTCTGCCGCAAGCCCTGCATCCACTAAGGTGACGAGCTCTTCCTGTTTGATTAGATTGACCTTTGGTTGTAAATCCTCACCTCACCTGTTCAATTTACTCTGATGCCTTGCTTTTTTCCTCCGTCATGGAGAAGTCAAACTCTTTTCTTATCATGGGCCACATCAAGAAAGTCTCTAAAGGGGCGGTACTATGTTTTGTCCAACCACATAGTGCCATTTCATAGCATGGTCAGGTAACTGTGTTACCTTCAGTGGTTATAAAAATGCTGTTCATGTCAAATATGACTTAAATCAGGCGTTCCTGATTTAACACCTTGAAATTGGGCTCCTGTCTTTTTAAGAAACTCCTGCTCCGTGTTTCACTGAGAAGTAGCTCCTGTAATCGTCTCAGCAGAGGGTCAGTCCCACCAGGTCTCTGAGGAGCTGCGTCTTGCTAGGTCCACCAAGGCGTTTTCAACAGCTGAACAGTTGCCATGGAGATTAAAGGATTTCTTAAATATGCATGAAAGAATCAAAGCAACACTCCAAGTATGTTTTTGATGAGGGAATAACTATATAACATGTAAAGCTCAAAAAAGATTTTTTACATGAAGCTGCCCCTTTAAAGGGCCGACTGTGGCATAATGTGTTGATAAAAAAATAAACTATTCATAAACTGTTAAAATATGAATATGTCCCTGCATTCAAAGAGAACTTATTTGAAATTGAATAACATATCTTAATCTTTATGTAATTTGGCCATATACAGATAAAACTGTAGTGATTAGATTCTATTTGTAGAGTACTACAGAAAAGCTTTTTTCATTTCACATGCACTATCACAATTTCTATATTAATCCACACACCTATTTAAAAATGTTTTTTTCTTTCGTAATTATATAATGGTTACAAGTTAAGTAAACTTAGTAACCAATGGCTGATCAATGACTTTGAATGTGCAGAGCTCAACCTGAAGCTTAAGGAAAGCTGCATTTGCAGCCAATTTGTTTGGAAGATCAGAGAAGGAAGTCGGAGAGGCTAATTTCATGTTTTCAAACTAAATCGTCAAAGCTCTGACAGATGCAAATCAGGATAATTTAGAGACATGCAAGGCCCAAACCACTGACTTCCCTCTCTTGCTCTTATGTAAAGTTGTGGCCAGGAGCCATTTTTACATGCCTCGTCTTCTGAACGTTCTCCCTGCAGCTCCTATATGTAAACTATGGCGGTCAGAACATTTAAACATCTGCGATAAAATCAAACTGCTACACTGACTGGCAAAATGTGGTAAATGTGGTTTTTTCCCCACTTTTGAGTGAAAAAAACCCTGCAAAATTTGTTTTGCAGTTTTAGAAGCATTTTGAGGACATTCTGCAACATGTTACCAACTAATTGTTTTATTTCTCGTCAGGTCTGTTCCCTGCTGTTCGAAGCCTTGTCTTCTCAGCAAGATGAAGATGGTCGTGCTGTCCAGCTGCCTGTCCTGGCATGTTACAGCGATGAGGAAAACACTGACAACCATCCGAGAAGCCCTTCACTGTGAGAGATTACACAAGTCATTCTTCTGAACTTGTGATTTCTGTTTGAAACAAGGCAATGTCTTCACAGAATGCTAAACCGAGTATTAATATGCGGCTTAAGATATTTAGCATTATATTAACATTTTCTACTGAGCTTCTTTTCTGGTACCTGATGTCGTTACATGGCAGCTGCTCTTCATTTTGTCTGAAAACGTAAAGCTGCCACGCCCGCCTGTATTAGGAAACCAGCTACCTGTGGAATGTAAGAGGATGCGTGTTGTACAAAATGCTTCCTGGATCAACAGGATAACAAAATTTGATGTTATCCTGTTGATCCACAGCATCACCCAGCAGGTTTACTAAAAAAAAAAAAAATACTAGTAAACAACTTTTGTAAACAGAATGCAGTCGAAACATTATAAATAAATATCATCTTTATTTAAATATTTCACAAATTTCAAATTTTCACCACAGAACTCAGATCTGCATTTAACTGTACACCGTATATACACGCTCCAGTCGACCAAATGTGTTTGAAAGATGAGACTAAGAGAAAAAGCGTTGGTGCAGGTGTGAGTCATGAGTCAGATGACTGGTAGAACTGAACAGCTCGAGCAAACCCTGCAGAGACTGTCCAACATTTATACTTTCACAAATGGATCCACCTCCTTCGTCATCTTAGTACACCCGATTCTGCAGCCCTTATCGTCAGCCCCAGTGTACAGGGAGAGGAAATGGAAAAAAAAAAATTGTTTCATTAGTGCAGATTGTAAACAACGACAAAGAAATTCACAAGGATGGTTTTCTGAAGCGGGGATCACCAACATCCTGACCTAAACACAGTGGTAGATTTGAAGAAAACAAAACAAAAAAAAGAATATCTTTAGACAGCAGAGCCGTTTCATCTCTATGGCTACTTTACAGTTTTAGGGCTCTGTGCTCAGGTGGGTGACTAATAGAGGACATGTCTGCCAGCATCAACATCTCCTGATACAAGGCACGTCATAACAACCTTACAGTGACATCTTACTAAGTGTAGGTAGAAAGTCGCAGAAACACACCTAGTGCAAATCTTTGTGGTGCAATGGAAACACGACGACCATCACTATTAAACCCTACAGCAAAATGGAGGAGGGGCAAACTGAACGACAGCTTAAGCTACCCTGAAGCAGCAAACAATCACACCGAACAAAGTTAGAAAAATACGTTTTGGTCACCCGACCAACTTCAGCTTCTTTTGTTTTCAGCTGTGTGCGTTTAAGGCTGCCAGGCCCATTTAAGTCCAGTGGATGTGGAGTTAGTCCAGCGCCTTGACATCCAACTCAACAACACCAGTCATCTGTCACACTCCCATCCATACACACTTCACACAAAATTACTGTCAAGACTTCACCAGCAGCTGTAAGATTAAAGGGAGGGCATCGGTTCAACAAATAATGTGCATCGCATACATCCGAAGAGGCTTTCCGACTATAAATACTCCTTTCCGCTCAGTAACAAAACATGCGCTGGACTCCAATCGCACCAGTAAGAAAAAGGCAGCTGCCGCTCGTCGATGTGAAATCTTTAAAGATAAGTCTGCCGACAGGTGCGTCATCGTCACATTAGCTGGGTCTTTTTTTTTCTTCTTTAGACTCTGGACACACCGTCGTGTTTAACTTTTGCTCCATGCTCCTAGAAAACACTCCAAAACGTTCCATGAAGGTCTTGAAACATCTACAAACTGCAGCTTGGTTATTGAGCCCTAAAGCTGCCATTCCCTTCTCTACGCCTAAGAACTTTTTATTCCCTTATGGAGACTCGGGCGGCAGCCGTTGGCTACATCCTAGCTTTGACTTTCTCCTCAGGAAATAGAGGGACTTGACCTCAAACTGGATGCTTCATCTCCAACCAATGACTACTGATCCTTGGCAATGGGATTAGCAAGTGAGCAGTGGAAAACTGCAAAGATGCCAAAAGTCCAACTGAGACAGAAGTGCGTTTTAGGCCTCTCGTTTGCATAATTAGACCTCTCGCTGGCGGTACTTTGCATGGGAGAACAAAAAGGGCGTTGGGGCGGTTCTTCAGCAGAGTGGATCCTGTAGATGTGGAGGAAGCATCAGATGTCAAACCTACATCCTGACCAGCAGGAATTGAAGCAGTTCATCACTTCCAGAGGCAGATTAGCGACGTCCCAACAAGCAGGTTCTAGTCCGTGTATTCTGCCACGATGGACAACAGTACTGTGATGTCGTCTGGCTTTCCTCCTGCACAAAAACAAACAAAAAACAGTTAAGATGGTGGTAGAAAAAAATATGTCTAAGCCATCACAAAGAGCATTGTGTGCCATGGAAAAGACACGTCTCATGTTGCACGCAGAAATCAGCAGAGGACCGAAATCGGCCAATTTCAGTTTGACTGGTGAAAGTGAATGTACAATACTAAGCATAAGCAATGTCAAAAACACTCTTCAGTGTTCATGTGAAAAATTGTATTTTTAGCTTTGGCGAGATGTTTTAAGTAACTGTTTTCTACAACATAGTGAAACAACTGTAGTTCATTTAGACTGAGGGAGCTACAGAGTTTAGCAGATAACAGGAAGGCTGTCCGATGTGTAGCAAAGGTGCTTTTGAGCTTTTGTTATGAATGGTTTGGAAACGCCAGCAGTGATTGGACATCTCAATTAATGTAGTAATCTAGATCAGGGGCCCTCAAACTCCAGGCCTCCAGGGCCAGTATCATTTAACTTTTAGATGCATTTCTGGCAGAGAGATTCCTGTTCAATCCCACTCCTACAGAAAAGAAAGAGAGAAAAAAAAAACACTTGTTCCATTTAAATCTCGGTCCAAAGTAAAAACAAAAATTTCTGTCCCATCCTTCTGCTGGTAAAATGACTGACTCCTGTACCGTTCCCAATTTAATTCTTCATCTAGTCTGTAGGCAATACACCAAGTTCATTTGATCTTCTCATTCTTTTTTTATTCCTTACAGGAAGATGAGGTTGTTTTGAAGCAATCTGATTGATTGACATGAGTTTTATTGCCTGACTCATGAAATACAATAACCCAACCAATGCTGTCTCCAAGCAGTCTTACTGCAACATTGCACTCGCTGGAATTGTGTAGTCGGTTGCGAAGCTGTATGTACTGTAGCTTTAAACTAAGTACAAAGAAACCTACCTCTGACATTCAGTCCGTTGTCACATGCAAACTGTGCAAAAGGTGACATGTAGTTGGGGTCATATGCCAGTACATGAGCTTGCTCTGCGATGCTGCGGGCGGTCTGCTGAATGCTCTCATAGTTTGAGTTCTGAGAAAGAAAAAAAAACAAACAAAAAGAAAGGAAAAAAAGAAGTAGTGAGCATGAAGTTTTTCTTCTGGATTCAGACTTAGCAGCAGCAGTAATGTTCGTTGCTTACCTTCAGTTTTTTTAGCTCTTGGAGGATCATATAATCAGGCATGTTGTCAAACAGCCCATCGGTGGCGGTGAGGATTATGTCACCCAGCTGCACGTCAAAGGAGGAGCTGTCAGCAGATTCTGGGCTGTAAACACACAGGTTCAGAAAATGAGTTTCATAAAGAGGACTACAAACTAGTTTTAGGTCATTTACACCTGCAACATAGCTTGTCTTCTATCCTGAAAAAATAAAAAATCCAGTTGCATCATATGGAATTATACAGATTCACCTCGGTTATGAAAACGTAATTTTTTTAAAAGTAAAGTGTGTTCAAGGATCTCAGAAAGAACAGCATGATCTAGTACAACATCAAGTGCTTTGATTGCCAGAGTGGCAGAGAGACTCCAAGTCTCATGTTTGCTTCTTGGAAGATGCCCCCACTCTGCTGCAAACCCAGCCCACAGTTATGAATGTGATTCAATATAAAAGGTGTCTGGACTGCATCAGGACACAGTGAGACATAGCTCCCAGGAACAACCTGCCTTGTGCTGTATTATCTATGAAGTGGGTGGAAAAAAAGGCTCAGAAGGGGATGGTGGGATATTCAGTGTTGGCAGCAATGGATGGATATGAAAAAAAACAAACCCTGATTATTCTCGTTTTACAAATATTCTCTAAGGCCAAGTCAGTTTTCATGAAGCCAGAAAGAACAAACCACCTTAACTCAATCCTCGTGTTCAAGTGTATGCAGATAAAATCATCATGAAGCAGAAACTGCAACTGCAAACCTGTGACATTCAGAGCAGTGTGCAGTTTCCTCATGGAAGAAAAAATGGTTGATATAAACGTCACGGTTTAATATGCCAAGTCTGACTTTAATTCAGCAGATCTTCATGTTTACGTATTTCAGCTTTGACCTTTGTCTTCTTCTGCTGTTACTCAACTAGAGGTTTGATCTACTGTTGTTGTATTTTGTAAGCTACTGATTAAATCTTCAGTAAGAAAACTGAAATTTCCAGATTCTTGAGCCAATCCCCTTCTGTCCCCCCCCCCAAGTGATTTTGGTAAAAAAAAAAAAAAAGAAAAAAACTAATAAAAAAAGATATTGGCAATAAATGACTTGGACCATTATTTTAGGAAGGTGATGCTATTTATAGAATATTCACTGAACTCCAATCCAGAACCGCATAGCATTTTGGGGGATGTAGACAGACAAAAGACTTGAGCCACTGAACCTCTCATTACCAGTTATTGATGCACTGATATGAAATGCTTATATCAGTTTTTCAGCCGTATCATCCAGCCCTAGCAGAACAAACAGCTCCAGTAGAGTCTCTGGAAGCCATGCAGCCCACCTCTATCAGCACCAGTTTCTAAGAATCACCTTTTAAGAGTCTTAAAAATAATCCGCTGGATCAAAGATGGACAAGTGAAACGGGAGCTGAATCCGCTGGCAGCAGGACCGACTCTGGACTCTTCGTTTTGCCCGTCATCAGCCCACACATACTTTGACCTGGGTAAGAGGGAAAGCTTGGCAAACATCCTGATCTCCGCTGACGTCTGCAGCGCTGCTGCTTGGCACGCCACAGCAACGAGACCCGGCAGCACGTGGCCCCTGACCCGCCGCTACAGCACTGCATGTGGGACACGCAGGCCAGACTGAAAAGCTCTGCAGAGCGGTTCAGTTCAGATAATCTCTTTTGTCGCGTTTGCAATGCAGACCGCCTATTAGTTAGCAGGGTGTCGAAGGCCGCGCTGCAGGAGCTGTGCAGAAAAATCCCAACAAGTCTTGAAAACGTGCCAACGCCTTATAGTTCTCTCACTTTTTACAAATCCATGTTAAAAAGCAGCAAAGAAACAACATGGTGCTGCAACCAGGAAGAAAGGAGAAAATTAGGAGTTAAAAACTAAAGCAAAACACATTTTCCCAAAAAATTCCCCACAACATTATTCACTGAGCAGAGCGATTTTCTTAATAGCAAAACTGCTTAGCTTAAGTTTCAGTCCTCCAGGTAAACCAAAATCCAGAGTAACAAGTGCAAACCTATGATGCCTCATCAGTCCCCAAAATACAGATCAGAGACATAGATGAAGTCTCAATTGTCAGTGCTACAATTGATATTAGTGTGTTTAACCGTTTTTATGTAAGTGAAACTATGGTTAAATTATGACTGACGAAAAGCAAAACTCACAATGCAATGTCCAAGTATTTTTATCCAGTTTGTTTTTACAAAACAAAACAAAAAGCTTAGAGTTCTTTATCAGCCAGTCTGACTGTAGATCTTTTTGAGCAGCACATAATGGACACAGGTGAGGTGCAGGTTCTGCTGGGCGGCTCACCTGTCGCTGAGCACGGCTCCCTCCGCCCCGGGAGGAACGATGGACAGCTGGAAGGGTGTGTTAAAGTAGTGCTGCTGTTCGTCTGAGCGGTGGACCACCTCCCCGCCTCGGACCACCAGGAAACCCGAGTCTCCCAGGTTGGCTGTGTGCAGCTGGTGACTCTGCCTGTCCAACACCACAATGCAGGCGGTGCTGCTACCTACAGACACAATCACACACAAATTCACTTCTTTAGAATTTACAAACCAAAATGTTGACCAGCATTGCAACCGCTCCTACAAAGAGATGAGAATAAACTCTATTGGCTGTAGGTCAGCCAATAGAGTTGGCTGACCTACCAGCCAACTGGTAGGTCAGTTGGCTGGTAGGTCATTGCGACCACACATGATGGTCGCAATGACCATCATGTGTGGTCATTGCGACCAGCCAATTTATGAATGAATGCAAAATTCATTCATAAATTGAATGAATTTTGCATCCTGCAAGTAGTTTAAATTTGCCAGTTTTGGTCCCAGGGGCAAAACGTTTGACTATCGCTACAGAATCGTGCGGAGCCGTCTTGAAGACCAAAAGTTATCAAAAGCTTTTTTCCTCATCAAAGGTGAATACAAACTCTTTTTTTTTTTCCCAGCACAATTTTCCTACCACAACAACTTACTCAAAGTACACATTTAGGAGACAAATTAACTCACCGTGAAATTCACAATTTTTTTCCCATATTTATGTGTGTATACAAAAAAAATTCCCTTCTCACCCACCGCGGGTGGTTCTTATCCTCTGAGCTCGGGTCCTCTACCAGAGGCCTGGGAGCTTGAGGGTTCTGCGCAGTATCTTTGCTGTGCCTAGAACTGCACATTTCTGGACTGAGAT
>CAEGAD010008955.1:0-29138 GCA_903067055.1 Poeciliopsis paucimaculata
CGTTTTGGCGTTGATATATAAATAATTTTTTTTTTGCCAAGTTGGGTGGGGTTATAATTAAAAAACCCCCCCAAAAAAAAAATCTTTTTTTTTTTTTTTTTTTTTTTTTTTTTTTTTTAAAGAAGAGGGATTTTCTCTTTTTTTAATTATCTAAACAAAGAAAATCCCACTTTACTCCTGTTGTACATTGATTGTTTGACAGATTGATTGAAAATGCATGTCTTTATTACAATCTCCTTGTTGATATGTAGTTTTTAATCACAGGTTCTGGCGATGGGATGGAAGAGAGTGGATTGTTGAGGAAAATGTTGTGGAGGTGATTCTGGTTCAGGAAGAAAAAGAGAACAGCAAAAATGAAAAACAAAAACAAAAAAAACCCAACAAAAAACAAACGGAACAGGAAAACAAGATCCTGTCAAGGTTGTCAACATTCATTTTTTTTTAAGTTAGCAATGTTAAGCATTTAGCCTCAGTCTAACTGAGTTAAAAGTGACCCACTTATCAAATATACAGAAATAAAAAAAACAGAAGAGCCTAAGCATCTAGTGATCAGCTCCACATTGTTGTGTGTATTCTGAGATTCCTGAAGGTTAGCAATAAAAAGAACATTAATCAAGCTGGAGGAAGGACAGGAGGGCCGAATTTACAGTACCCACATCAGCCAGCTGAATCTGGGTAACTGGACATTTGTTAGCACCACAAATCTGTAGAATTACCAGAAAAATGTGGACAGAACGTTAAAGGTCAGATAAGCAGAGTGAAGGTACAAAAGCTCGACAGACTGAGATGGGAGTAGATGAAGTGGAGGTTATGTTTGGTGTGAGACCTGTAGGTAAACTCCTCAGATAAATGAGGAAACTTGTAGTAACATTCGATAGTTCACAGGTCTTTACCCGGCTGAAATTGCTTTTTTTTTTTTTTTGTTGTTTTTCTGTATAATGTTTGATTCCAAAGTTACATCTGAGCTAGAATATCTCATAAAAAGGAAGAAATAGACGAGGAAAAAGCATCGATTACTGTCCCCTCAACCAAGAAACATTCGCAAAAACCTTTTGTGAAAAGATTATCTCTGAGACAGCTGCCCTCTCCTCTCGGGTTAAAAACTTTTTTTTTTTTTTTTAGCCTTGATCACATCAAGATACATAAGAAGGAGAGGCACAGCATTTTCAGTGTGTCACAAATACCTGCACCAACCTCCTGAAAGTATGCACAATCAACATCTTCATAAAGATGCAACCAAAATAAGTGATATCATAAAATGATCCCCTTCAGGCTCCAGTGGAATCCTTAGGCAACATGAATTCTCCATAGGCAAAAAGGAATTCTTTACAGTAAAGAATCGTTGCTTTTTTTTTTTTTTTTTTGTTCATTAGTTGTAAGAAAAAAAAGTTGTTGATTACAATAAATGGAAGCAAAGAGATTGGTGATAGAGAAAATCAATAGAAAAGGGTTGTGTGTGTGTGTGAGGGCCACTCATGTCTTCCACAAGCTCAATTGCTCAAAGTGCTAGAGTACGTTTGACAGTTCCTGTCTTTTGTTCCATCTTGGAAACACAGTGCTGCTCCACGCTGATAAATTCTTTCTTACTATTTTTTTTACTACTGAGTAGTCTTTGAGTTAGAAACAGTTGTTGATTCTTTAAACACAGTAATGCGGTCTTGGATGTATTTCATTAATCCTCCTTTCTTTCCAGAGTTGTCTGCGTAGTGTGGATCCCGTTGCTGTACACGGGGAACGGTAGCGTTGAGAAAAGTCCCTCCGCTGTGGTGAAAACATTGGCTGTCGCTGACATCTGGCCTCCCAAGCTGCCATTGCCAACTGCGGGCGCTGGGGATCCAACAAAAGGGCCTGCAGCTGCTGCAGCGGACATGTTTAGCCTGTGGACATGATGATAGAGCATCTCCATAGGCGTCTTAGGGTCCAGACCAAACCCTGAGCTCTCCACAAAGTTCATGGCAGCATTGGGAAGGAGGTTCCCTTGTGCCATGGCCAAAGTGACGTCTGCTGGCGCGTACCTTATGGTACCGGTGGTGTAGACACGAGGCGTCGTGGTGCTGGTAGAAGACAGAGTTCCCGTGACGCGGTGAACCAGCGGAAGGACCACATTACCAGCCTGCAAGCGCTGAAGTGCTTCAAGATCCCCAGAATACAGCAGTGAAGAAGAGCTCGAAGTTGAAGAGGAGGATGAGGAAGAGTTTGAGGATGTTGTAGGAGTACCTTGTTGCTTGTCCCGGGGGGATGCAGAGAGCGGAGGAGAAAGGGGGTCAGCGGAGGAAGTGTTGGAAGGAGGAGCTAAACTCGTAGCAGTGGAAGAAGAAGACGAGGCGGAATTTCCGTTGTATGGAGGCTTTCTCACCCCACCTGCAGCCCCTTCGGGTCCAGGTGGGGTGAGGACCGAGTCAGGGATGGCTACCTGTAGAGAGCCACCCTGTGGGGAAGGGAATGTCTCCTGACTCCCTGCAGCAGGAGGCTTGGAGGTCATGCTATATGGAGACTCATTTCTGGAAATCTCTCTGTTGGGTGGGTAGTTCCAGATGCTGCTGTCATTGTCAAAGTTTATAGGCTCTGCCATCTCTGTCTTGATTTTAAGAACAGAGGATGTGGTTCCTGTGCTGTCTGGGGAGTCGGATGAAGTTAGAAGCGGTGTGGAAGTGATGGAGGTGGCCCCTGAGGGATTGGCCTGTGGTGTAGAGTCGCCTATTGCTGCTGGGCTTGGGGGAGTTGTGGAAAGACGAAGCCTCCTGCTTCGTGTTCCATCCCATTTTTGCACTTTTCTCCTTTTCCGCCTTTTCTGGAGCTTGCTGCCAGCACTGGCATCGTCACATTTTTGTACTCCTTCATCATCGACTTCATCAATGTCCTCGTCTTCCTCTTCTCCGTCATCTTCTGATGAAGACATTTGTGAGTTGTGGAGTTCTTCCTCTCCTTCTCCATAGTGCTCTACCTTAATATGGAGCCCTCCCAAGCTACCCAGTCCACTGATTGTGTTGAGTCCCTCCAGTGCTCCCAGTCCAGCTAATCTCCCCAACCTGCCTTCCAGTCCTCCCCCCTCTCCTCGGACCACCTCCTGCTCCTGTTCCTGCTCTCCATCTGAGGGCTCCAGGCTGTCATCACTGTCCTGACTTTCAGGGTTACTTGAACTGTCTCCGTCGTCATGGTTCTTCATTTCCTCGGATGAGCAATGTGATTGGCCTGGTTGCTGCTGACGTTTGCTGTCTGCTTCTGGATCCTCTCTGTGTTCTGCTTGGTGGCCTGGCTTTCCCTCAGACTTGGTATTTTCATTGTCTGTAGAAAAACAATAGGATGGTTGAAATATAAACTATTAGACAAGTTATCTACATAAGAAGATGAACACATGAGATCCAGCTGTAAGCAGAGTTTCCTCTACCATTATCCAGGGGAGCTTCCAGCCCGGTTAACGAGAGCTCCTGCCTCCCCAAGAAGATCACAACATATAGTAATTGTAGATGTAGGTAGAGACATTATTGATTTCATCAGCCTTTCTACGTAACACCAGGTCACATCGTCCGACTGCTTGATGCACGTGAGGGTGCACATCAAGCATTTTGTGGGGGCATATTTGAAGTTAGGTGGTCTGTGAGTGTTTGTTGAATAGGTGAAAATGTTTGAGAAACACTGGATTTGATAAAAATCTAATAAAAATCTAATTAAAAAAAATCTAATCTAACTAAATAGGGTAATGAGCTGAGCTTAAAGCACTGTTTGATAACTAGGGTGAATTGATGTGTGTGTGTGTGACTGGCATGTGTGTGTTTGTATTTTGCCGTGAATGTTTTGTGAACTCAGTCTTGGGCAGGATTCTCTTGTAAAAGAGATTTTTAATCTCAATTGGATTTTGCTGTTGAGATAATGGTCAATAATAATAATAATAATAATAATAATAATAATAACTGAATTGACCTTTTTTGTAAAGTGTCTTGAGACAATTTGTTCTGAATTTAACTGAATTATTTTCTGTATTTGCTGTTATCACCATCTGTTTTTGTTTAGTCATGTTGGCTTTGTCTAGCCAATTACACACAAACAATACACATATTATACCAGCACAAACAAAGGACTGCCCAGTTGGCTCTGTTTGGAGCGCCTAATGAATCAGTTTGGATGAAAGCAAAACAGATTAAGTGGAAAAACATCTCTGTATAATTCATTTACCATTTCTTTAATCAGTGTATCTATTTATTGAACACCCAGAGATTTTGTTTGCTTTACTGACGACTCGTTTGGGATGCAACATGACTGACATTCTGCCTATAAGCTCAGGTGTGGACTAAAGACAGCTGCCTTAACAGAGAGGCGGTGGAGTCACAGAGATGCACAGCGGTGGTGAATCTTTAGATCTGTTGTTTCAGTCTGACTTCCATGGTATTGCAACATTTTTGTAAGCATTTGCAAACACAGGAGATAAAAGCTAAATGCATGACGGAAACTAAAAGAGAGGATTTCAAACTAAAGCAGGGGGATGTTCTTTGTGTGGCTTCAATTAGTCTTTGGTGTGGGCTTTTCTGTAACAACTGCAAACAAAGCAGACGCATCTTCTCATGTTAGTTGCCATCTAACTGCAGAAAGGTCAAAGGGCATCTGTTTCATTTTTGAACATGTTGAATCAGAGCACCTTGGGCCTGTTGGACATTTGCTGAAGCTGGCTCCCTCCTGCTGCAGCTGGCATCAGTTTGCAGCCAGCAGCCTGCCAGAATCTCTATCCTCTAGCAAAAATACCAGCTGGCCCTGAGTTCCACTGTGCCAACACAGGCTTTAGGATTTGATGGTATTATGCTCAAAGTGGAGGAGCTGTCTTGGTTTAAATTCACTTACAATGTGTAAGCTCTAAGTCACTTAGTGCTGGCTGCAACAAAGATATGATGCAACAAAAAATATTTAAGATGTATTTTTCAAGTTGTGAGCAACATCTCACAGGAAGGTACTGGTGTTAGCAGATTGACTGTATGTTTCTGCTCAAGTAATTTGAATTACCTTAAAGATGCTTCAATTACTATTGATTCTAAGACTTTCATAAAAACTTTGCTGGTTTGTGTAGATTTCCAACTCAACAAATACAGTGTCAGTTAGAACTCTGACTAATTATTATGGGCTCCATGTCAGGAGTAGAAGCTCCTGGTACGGTCTCCCATGACAAACTGGGTCCAATAGTCTCAGTGCAACTGAAAGGTTCTGAAGTAAGAGACCACTCAAAGAGCTCTCTCACTGTCACCTGTGTTTATTTACTGAACAGTTGTTGAAATGACCTGGAAGTAGAACCATTTTGGGACCGTGGGCTGCTCCTGGGAAACTTAATGCTGAAAAGACAAAGTGGTGTAATGTGGACGACGTGTTTAAGAAGACTGGTGTTTGGGAATGGGATGGGCCATGTCAGTGTGGTTCACCACCCTGACACCACCCTGACAAAGTATTATCAGGATCCACTGATAATACTTTGTCACATACTAACCTTTTTTCATCACTAAAGAGATATAGAAATGCACAGGAAAATGATGTATCTGCTTTTTAATATCTTCACTCAGTGAAATTGTTGCAGGTTTGAATCTTGGGATGAGGTGGGTTTTAACGGTATCAAAATTGGTTTATTTTACAGAACTACAGTCAGTTTTGTTTTAAACTTTTTCACCGTGTCAGTGTAGTTCAGTGTGCTATTTTACAATAGCACACTGAACTATGTGCTAGGTTTAACCTCACTAGGCAAGTGAGGTTAAACCTAGGAGCCTGAAGTAGCACTATGCCAGGGCAAACACTGGTATGTCTTGTGCTTGAAGCAAGCAATGACAATCAATGGCTCATGCTGTGTGTAGTTCCATTCTCACCACACCACAGTGTTCCTTTGGACCCAGGAGTGGTGTGGTACGGGTCGGTTCTATTAAAACATACCAAACCAACTTCTGTTGTTACCACTCAGTGGAGACAGGCGTACTTGGAACCAATCCACCATGGGTTAAAGGTTGATGATCTATTTTGTAATAATGACTTCACCAACCCAAACAGCAAAAAGCAAAATAAAGAACAATGTATTTGTGTTTGTGTGTATGTGATTTATATATTCAGCCAGTAACTAATAACTAATAATAACTGATAACTATAACTCACATCAACAGAATTACATAAAATGTGTCTATAAGGCCCACTGGCTCCACAGGTCAGTGTGTCCTTCTGTCTCTAAGGTGTTTGAACTTGGTAACAAAGCTCTCTTAAGGATAAACATTTATCTCTAGTATTTATTTCTAATTCTTTGCCCATTTTCTAAGTCATATTTGGAATATTACAAATGTGTTTTTTTCCTCAAAATTACGCACTGCTTTGCACTGCTTAGAAATGTTTTGAAGTATTCTGAGAAGTTGTTGAATTTGCAGAGCTTTGTGTATTTTGTCTGAGGATATTTTATCATGTTGTCATTTTGTGGCAGCAGGCTGGGCTGCCAGTGAGAGCCCAGTCCCTGCAGCTGCTGGCACACACCACGGCTCAGCCTGGAACAGACCGCACACTGGCACCAACTGATTAAATATCTGGGACTTCTCTTACGTATAGCTTGGATTTTGACTTGTTTTTTTCACCACATAAAGACTACATCTCTGTTATGGTCTGACTTTAAAACATTGAAAAAAAACAAAACAAAAAAAAAAATCCAAAACAAAAACAACCCGAACATTTCAATAATATTTTACTTTGTAGTCCTTTTTTTTTGTTCCTTTGTCTTTCAGCTACAGCTCTAGATTTATTATAAGGAACTGTTCCTCCACCCTGCTTACATACCCGAGTTCTCTTTGGACTCAGACTCAGAGTCGGAGGTTTCGGAGGACTCAGAGGCTTTCTCTGGAAGATTTGGCAACTGGGCAATGTCAATGGGTGTGTCTTTATACTCAGGATTACTGTGAGGAAAAACAGGAAAACTGTTACTGACAATTCATAATTCAAAATGAGAGGGGTATTGCTGCAGTTACTGTCCAATATTTCCAAAAGTGAGTCTTGTCTGACCTGAGGACATAGTTGACCCAAATGATGTTCTTCTCACTGGAATTCTTGGCGTTAATAGCAATGGTGGCACTGGACTGGATCCAGATGTAACCACCGTTCTTCTGGATCCACCGATAATACTTTGTCACACACTGACCTTTATTCATCACTAGAGAGAGACAGAAAGACACAAGAAAATGATTAATCTGTTGTTTTTTTTTTATGTTAACTCAGCTAAATTGTTGCAGGTTTGAATCTTGGGCTGAGGTGGTTTTTAGCCTAATTGAAATTGGTTTATTTTACAGAACTGCAGTCAGTTTTGTTTTAAATGTTTTCTTTAATTATTGTGATACCATCATAACTGTATCTAAGTTCATCATCAGGTAAAAAACACACGACACATTCCTAGTGTGATGGTTATGTGGTAGATATTTGATTTCCCCTCCCCAGCGCCTGCTGTGCCAGCCACAGCAGATAAAAAGTTCCCCTGTAACAGTAAATTGTTTCTCCACCATTAGCACAGCTAGCGCACATACATGAGAATTGATGGACAGCGCTAAGACCCTCCTCCTTGCTCTGATTAGTTGATTCTGACTGAGCTGCATATTTCTGCAGATGACAGTACGACCACAAGGAGGAAGCAGAGGAACTTTTTTCAGATTAGTCACATATTAAACTGTGACAACATAGCAACAGTTTTAATAAATATGTAAAAAACTTTTTTTATATATATATAAACGCTACACGCTGCAGCTTTAAGCTAAATAAGTTCTTACAAAAGACAGATCTAAAGAAGAAAAACTTTGAGGACGGGAACACCAGATGGAGAGTTGCAGTGACAAGAAGATAACATCCTGAACGTATGATTCAGTAAGAACTAGCACTTACTGCTAGCCTGTCTATGTTGAGTCCTCTTACACACCTATTAGTGGCACCAACTGCACTCTGACAACCCCAGATAAGAACAAAGAAAAACAGAGACAAAGATGGTTATATTCAGTCATGATACATTAACCTCTGTACTGCTGGTTTTTATCATCCTTTCAGAAACAAAAAACACCTTATTATACAGCTAAGGTTTGAACTTTTTAGTGTCATTAAGAGACTTAAACCTCTTCAGTGTGATAAGGTAAGTTGATCTGGATCACATCATGGTCAGTTCTTTAACTTTCCAAACACACAACATGAGCTTTTCACCAAAGAAGTGAATAAAAGTAATACTCTTGCTCTCCACCAGACATCGCTGTGCCACTGCAGCAACCACATGTCTCCTTTCAAAGGTGGCCCCCAACCCCCAACCCACGCCCAACACCCAAACCTCGCTTCACCCCGAGACAGCACGCGGGTAATAAATTTGGCTAAATTAACCACTAAATGGTTATCTCAAGCAATATGTATTGGCATTAATCAGGAGCCGCTCAAACAGAAACAGTCAGAGACGAGAAGCGAAGGCCTCTGAATTCATATCCCGCTCCTCAATTTAATTACGGACACAAATAGGCTTTCCATGACAGAGAAGAAAGAGAGAGAAAGCGAGGGCTGATTTATATAAAAAGAAGGCCAGTAATTAAAAACTATTAGAATCTAATAGCATTGTTTAAGACGACATCCCCAGGGCTTCAGTAATTGACTTTGGTTGGACGGCTGCTGCTTATTCCTTCTCTATTTGCCTATTCATAGGAGGGGAGAGGCAGAGAAACGGAGGGAAAATAACTTGTTTGCATGTTAAGGTAGAGATGGTGAGATCATGTCACCTTGAATGTGACCTTGTTTTGTTTGTACAACAGAGTAAATAACAGCACAGTGAATAAACACACACACACACGCGCACACCCCTACACACCATCAGACACATGTGCACAAGCATGGCAGTGGTGGCTGTTCAGATGACGGCAGGTCCTCAGAGAGATGCTGGCTGTATTAGCATGCCCAACGGAAGAGGACACACACCACACACACCATGAGACGTGGAAGGTGGTACTGCTGGAGCAGACTGTTTCTGTGGGTGAAATCTAAACACGAGCTCAGGTCCAAAATGACTGACTCCTCCGGAAGCAGCTCGACGACACACGATCGATGAGAATGACTCTGTTCTGAAGCCATCCTTCAATCTCCAGCAACTCGCACAAAATGAAACATCTCATCTAGATATCAACTAGTTTATAGGAGAATCCACACCAACAGACATGTTATTGTTTCGCCAGATGAACAATCACTTTAAAAATCCAAATAATTCAACGGAATGTGGAATGATTATAAACTCTGTCATTCTCGGCACTGTGGATCAAAATTGTTCCACTTCTTTCGAAAGTTGTTGTGTGTGTGTGAATTACTAACAGTATATTTGGAAAAATGATTCACTCGTTTTATGTTTTCTACTAAGAGCCAATCGCATTTATTGGCTACTTTGACATTGATCATTTACTCATTTGTCACCCTTTGATCTTATATTTGTAGACATAGTTTTGGAAAAATGTGACACAATGAAAGTTGAAGTGAAATTTACCCATTATTGTATGTCAAAAGACTAAGTTCATAAGTTTGTTTCCTCTTTGAGACGAGATGAGGAACCATCGTTTCTAGGCATTTTCAGGGCTGAAAAACATCCACCTGACAGCTGTGAAGGAACGTAGGAAGTGGATTCGAACAAGATCAGAGAACGCTCTGACTTACCAACTGTGGAACTCATTGCATTTTCTCCTTGCTTTCAATTAATGCAAGTATCGTTAAAGATTCACTACACACAGTATGACAAGGAAAACAGCTTTATGTTCATATTTTCTGTTCAAATAGGAACAATGTAAATTTTCCTAACACTCCCAGAAAGTTCAGATCATTCGGCTGCAGTTCAACTTCAGTGACAGTAGCTGAAAAACATTGGGGGCTGATGGAGGGGGCAGGGTGGGGGGGTGAGGGGGGTCTGGGTGCAACAAATGTAGGGAAATGTAGTCTGAGATGACCAAAAAAAACCTCCAGTCTGTATGATAAACCTTACTCTTTGTCTCCTTCATTTTTAAATGGCTCCCTCACTGATTGTTCACTAATGAAGGACAGGGGAGAGAAGGAGAATAGATGGAGATGGGAAGAAAGGGAGTGCTGGAGGCTAGCCTGAGGCTGCAGGAGAGAGACTGCTCGATTAAAGGAGTTCTATTCCCTTTTAAAGTTGAGTCTCTTCACTTCACTTTTTCTCATCTTTTTCACCATTAATTTTTTTCTTCTTTCATCACCTGTCACACTTCTCATTCATTGATCACTGGTATTTATCGCATATTTTAACCAAGTTATCTGTCCTAATCGGAATGATGTGAAAAAAAAAAAAAAAAAAAAAAAAAAAATCTCCTAACTGATAAGATTAGTCAAGCTGGTTCTCATGTTTATCCTTACAGCACTTCAGTTCTGAACTGTGGTCTATCATTGTACCAAATTAGTTACCAAAGGACTCAGACTGGAACCCACTGCTGCCCCACTGGAGGCACAAGTTCTTTTCTGCTTCACGCTGCCCAGCATTCATGTTCCTTTATTGAGATACTGATAAACATCAGGTCTTGTTGGTGCCTAAAGAACTGGAGTTTGTAAGAACCAGCCCACTTTGTCAGGGCTTTCTGCTGTTCAGAAACAATTCCTGAATGGAGTCTGATGATGTTTTGAATTTTACCCAATCACTAACATTTGACACTAAGCTTCATAGTGTCAAATGCGCCACTTTGACACTATGAAGCTTACTGTAGACTGCGTGCTCTGTAAACAGCCATTCTCCACAGCAAGGAGAGAAGCTCTGAGCCAAACAAAATGTTTTCCCGCTGCAGACTGAGTCGCTCTGCGCTTGGCTGTGACTACAGTCCCAGTCAGGGAGATCCGAGACAAATCACAGGCTGCTTCTTCCTGGAGGTCTGTTTACATCAAACAGGTGACAAGTTATGTATTGAAGCAGAGGACAGCTATGTTTTCTTTCAACAATCTTTAGTTGCGCAATCATTAAATACATATTGACTTATCTAATCTCTACCTGAGTTTACTTTTCTGTATTTGTTTGTAATGCTCATGTTATACTTTTGATGGGAGACTTCTTTGCAAAGTGAGATCATTCTTATCCGTATTTCATTGCAGAACAACCGATGCTTTTAATTGGGAAAGATGTAAAAATGCAGCAATACCAGAAGCTTCATTCCGAGATGGAAAACTCAAACTGCAGAAAAGTGAGAGAAAAGTCAGCATGTGATGCTGCTGATTCCGTCCCTTCATCCAGCTTCATCCACAGAGCGAGTCTTCTTCTGTTATCCTAGTGTTCTGAAAGGTTTTCTGTGTGTGTGGGTGTGTGTTTTATAACAAGTGTGTGTGTGTTTTATCCGAGAGGATAAAATATGCCTTTTTGAGTGTGTGTCGGTGAGGATTCATTAAAGGCAGTGTTGGTCCTGAGAGACGAGCTCTGCTGAAACGCCTGCAGGCTTAAATCCTCAGAGTTTTCACTTTTTTGTTTATTTCTTCTCTTTTTTTTCCCCCAGCTTTTCTCTCTCACATCCTATCTGTCATATTTTGCGACATTTACTCTGTTGTTGAAATTGATCTTGGTTTTACCAAAGAATAAAAATAAATCAAAAAACCTTTTTGCATCTCTAATTCTTGGTCTGGTCTCCTTTCGTCTTTTCTCATAATCACTTTGCATTTCATTAACAATTTTGAAATTTTATTGACTTTAATAACTAGACTAAAATTTGCAGAATCTGCTCAGTCAACTGATAACCTTTAGTTTCTATGTTGTTGCTCATTATTTCTAATTTGCATTACCATTAACTAAGAAAATTCCTCATCCCCAGTTGGACTCATTTATGCTGTTTAGAAAAAGCTGTTGCATAATCTCTTTTGCTTCCTGGAAGTGTACCAATCTATTTTTTCTATCTGCATAGCTTCCCTTTTTCACCCCAACAAAGCTGTTCATTTTCTCATCTGTCCTTGAGAAGACAGGGATTTTACCCTCTTTTCATTTCCTGCCTGTGAATCTAAAGTTCCTATTTCTCTGCCTTTCTTTCACCCGCTCCCTTTGCTCTGCTGACAAATCTCTCCTTCCTTTACCTTTCGTTTCCTTGTGAAAACTGCAGTTCACCTTCTATATCTTCTTTTTATGTTTCTCTGTTCTTGGAGTGGAAACGAGGACAGACTGACTTTGAGATCTGACCCAAGCTAAGACCGGCTTGTCAGCAGGTAATGATAGAGACTTAGCGAGTGACACCTTCTCACAGAAAGGGATCATCCTGTGTGCTACACTTAAAAAGAAGCCTTTTAAAATTTAGATCCCTGTTCAGAGAACAGCCTATCCCTCCAAAATGCACGTTGATTGATTCTCTAACTCCCTAACTCCTGCAGCAATGGAAAAACCAAAAATAGACGTTCAAATAAATCTCACAAAAAGTAATGCTGTATGTCTTTTTTTTTTACCAGCACACTGGCATAAACTCTCCATCTACTCCTCCACGAGAATAACTGCCTTTTTCTAGAATACTCATGGAGTTTAGTGACTGGTGCTTTATGTTTTGCTGTGAGATCAGGCAGATCAAACATCATCAGACTGCTCTGAAAAAATATTAATATGCCCTCAGGACTCAACCTCGCGCAGATTTTCTTCAATAATGCCCAAACGTAATCCGGATTGCCTTAAAACGTCTGTTAATAAGGTTGGACTGATACACACGGCAAAAATACAGCCGATTAACACTAAGTTTACAAACCTCTGTTAAAATGGCAGGTTTTGTGATCGTGTCAAAACTTTTTACACCTTCAGTGAGAATTACATCTTGGAGTTTTGACATGTGGGGGAAAGGAAAC
Source organism: Poeciliopsis paucimaculata (assembly GCA_903067055.1). Taxonomy (NCBI): domain Eukaryota; kingdom Metazoa; phylum Chordata; class Actinopteri; order Cyprinodontiformes; family Poeciliidae; genus Poeciliopsis; species Poeciliopsis paucimaculata. The sequence continues at coordinate 12,802 of CAEGAD010008955.1, forward strand.
GACACAAAAACGTCTGAAGAAGACAAAAGCTTTCAACTTCCTTCTTCATGAAATGTAAATCAAGATGGAGTGCCATTAGATTTTAGTGGATTTCTCTTTTGTCATTGATAATCACAAGTCATTTCTCCCTCTAGTTCTAGAATCACACATATGTTCTTGTTGTATTTACCCATAATGCTCTGTGCTGCAAAATTGATTAAAGTTGATTGAACAGTGCTGGTGTGAATGCAATCAAAGTCTAACAATTTATCGAGGAAGAAAGTGCCATCATCTGAAGGAACCAAACTGGAACTTTTATTGGTCCAAATCAGCAAAGAAAGCAAATCAAAATAATGGGTTAGCCCAAGTTCAAAACAAAATCTGACAAAGAAAATCTGTAGTGTCACCAGTGGATATCCTGACAACCTGGGACATTCTGACTACTTTGAAGTCAGAGTGTTAGATTGCAGTAGAAGTCTCACACACACAACTGCATGCTGGAATTGAGTTGAAAGATGTTCCAACACAGTGTTAGTTTATGGGTCTGTGGGTATGCAACCAGCAGTTTCACCACATGTTAAATGAGCTTTTATTGTTTTTATATTGGTTAATGTTTTTATTGTAATTCTGCAGCACTTTGAGATTTACACATATAGTGCATTAAATAAAATTTTATTAGTCCGTCCGTCCGTCCATCTGTTGACCAACCAACCAACCAACACACTCCTGCCTACAGGGGTAGGAAGAGGTGCTTGTGCCTAGCTCCAGCGGTCAACGGGTGAAAGGTCACTAGTCCATCACAAAATTGTATTATTATTCTCTTGTTTACATTAACGGGTGTACAATTACATTTTTTAAGATGTTTTTTTTTTCGGGTCCTATGCCCTTTATTTGAAAGTAATCCTACAGAAAAGGGCCAGAGAAAACAGAGAAGGCATGAGCCACAAGGCACTGAGGACGGGTCTTGAACTCGGGACGATGGCGTTGAGGTCTGTAGCCTATGTCCACGCGGTGTCCACTCTGATCGCTGCGCCACACAATGTCCTTTCTATTACCATTTTTAATAATGAAGCACACAGAGACAATGGTTACTTTTGGACATAATCTGGTTCACAAACAGACCAGCAGAGGGGTGAAAATACTTTTTATTTCTAAGATGATAGACTTTATCAGTGGGGGCATAACGAGTGCAACAATGGAGTGAGTGAAAGGTCTGTCATTTAGAGCTGTACATGAAGGTCAGAAGATATCTCTTATGGTACCTGACAAAAAATGTGGAATTTCTCCTCCTAAAGGAGAAATCTTCATAATTATTACTAATTATGCTGAGGTAAAGACACTAAGTGGATCAGAAAACCTGGCTTGGGTCTTTTTGAGAGTTTAAAAAGAGAAAGGACAAAGGAGATATAAAAGTGATACCTTAACCAGAAACCATATCTGTCATTATCCAGTTAGGCAGACAGGTTCATGAGGTCTGCTGAAAAGGTTTAGTTGTTATCTGCTTTAGAACCAGGCTCTAGAGAATCTCTGGCATGCTAATAAATCACCAAATCAAACGGTCCTGGAACAAAAAGCCATCTTTCACAGCAACATCACCAACACTCCACCGGCTGGGCTTGGTTAAAGAGAAAAAAGAAGAGACATAGACCCCTTCCTGCAACCCCCGTTTCTCAAAGCCGGCTTTTCACAAAGAAATGAATTTTGAAAGAAGCTGAATTAAACGAGCAGCCGAGGTGACTGAAGGTGCTTTATTAGAATATGCTCCTCTAAAACCAAGTCGTTTAAACTGCTGGCAGCCAGCTCGCCTTCCTGACCTCCCGTCCTCACCGCAGTGAGGAATCATCTGCCTCACTATTGCACACCTTTTTTGTGTGTGTTTTACACATTCTAATCTAACCCACCTCATTCTGTCTGACCCTTCAAGGCCAGTGTAAAGTTCTTACCTGATTACCACTCAGAATGTTTGGAGCTCAAAAACTTTGGTAAAAAAAATGACAGAAAAGTTTTCATCATGTCACTTCTTTGTGTTGGACATATATCATACACCCTCGCTCAAAATCTAAAACCCAGGAAGGAAATGTATCGGTATTTTGTATCGGCACTCTCTTACAGATGCTGTCCCAAGGCTACTGGGCAGCAGTCCACAGCAGTAAGAGGCTTTATGGGGGTCAAAGGTCAGACTGTGCCTCTAAAGACAGCTAGTCTTTTGCCCGAGCACAGGGAAGATCCACCACCCAACTCAATTATTTCATCATGCAGAACTTTTAATTGTCTTGCAGGATGCAGCAAGACAACTAATGTCTTGCTGCATCCAGACGCACAGGACAAACAATCACGCACACACACACACACACACACCCACCCCCACACGCCTACCCCCACACCCCCACACACACACACACACACACCCCCACACACACACACACACCCACGCCCACGAGCACACACACAATTTTAGTCATGTTTATCTTTGCACCTTTAATAACTGCCTAAAACTTATAAAAAACTACAAAATGCATTTTTAAACATAAATATAACAAATTTGGGTCATATTAGTTTTTTGATTGAGTAAATTCATTCAATTATTCAGTAAATATTTTTAACTCAAGTTTTTTTTTGTTTTGTTTTGTTTTGTTTTAACATCATTTTCCACAAATACTAACCAAGAAAAATACTGATCTAAAAACCTAAACAAAGAAATAAAATGCTGGTCCTTTAAAAAAAAACAAAAAAACAAACAAACAAACAAACAAAAAAAACTACAATAGGTAATTATTAAAAAAAAGAAATGGCTCTTTTTCAAAATGCAACATTAGCAGCTGTAAATAAGTTTTACTCTGTTGGAGTGAGAAGAGAAATTGCTCTTTGGATTGTAAAGCCAAATCTCAAGGAATCGTTCAAAATCAACATTACACAACAACAATCTATTTCTTAGATAATATGTATTGTGACAACTCAACACAGTAGCATTTTTAATCTTTGCAGATGTTTTAATTGAGCAATAAATAACAAAACCTGGAGAATATGTTGAAAGCTTGTCTGGACGCTACAGCAGAGCACACAGCTTCTACAAACACCTTTAAGAAACATTTCATGTTCCTCACACGACCCTACTTCAAAAGACCTGAACTATCTCTTGGAGACAAGAAGGAATGGTTTCTCTATGTCACAATAATCAGATACAGGGGCTAGCATATGAAAGAATCTGACAGCTGCTGTCAACATTTGACTACCATCAGGCCAGCTGTCCTTGCTGTGTGCTTGTTATTATTTGGCGTTCTGCCTAAACACCCTGACTGCATCAGACCAACCGTGAAACGCTGCGCTGCTCTGAATGCCTCCTCAGCTTTTAGTGCCACTGTAAAGATCTGACTTCTGTAACAAACACAGTGCTGCAAATCATCCAGACAGACTCTAAAAGGCACAGCAAACCCACAGCCTGCACATGTGTGTCCGTGTCACTGGGTGCATTGTGCCTACTGACAACAGTAATAAGATTGTAGAGCTGCAGCTGAGAGAAAACTTAGCGAAGATACGAGAGAAGAGCACAGCCTGTAAGAGGCCTTAAACTTTCAAAAACGGAAACACGGCTGCAATGATATTCCTCCGCCAGGCAGTACAAAGGATATTTACACTTACTGTGGAGCGAGACAAGGCTACTGCTGAAGGTTCAGAGCAGAACCTTCAGAACCTTCTGTCTGGTAACTTTCAGAGGGAAAGAGCATATTTAAAACCCCATAACTGTTATGAGGACAGTGGTGCGCTTATCAACACTTAGACATTCATACAGAAATTTACACACTGATGGTGGTAAGCTACATTCCAGTCCCTGCTGCCACTCAGCTGGTGCCACCAGACTGATCATACAGTCCATGGCATGGAATGGAGGTGAAGTGTTCTGTCCAGGTACACAGCAGCATAGTGAGTATGGGGGTTCAAACTGTCTCAAGGACTGAGGTGTATATTCCCTTTTTTCCCTTGCTGGGAATCGTTCACTAAATGGAGAGGTAATGTGCTCTTCCTCACTTTGAACTGAATTCCACAGGGGACGGGCCCCTGGGCTTGGTCTGCAAGACGGTGTGGCTGGGTGAAAAAGTGCCTCTTTGGCCTGGCCGCTGCTGCCCTTGTGCTGTTCCTCTGTGGGGGCATACGGCGTTCGGTTCTCTGGTGGTGCCTTGTGTCTGGGGGTGGCAGACGAGCTAGCTGTTTGCTTTTTGTTTTGGAGATACCTTTTGACTACAATTTGCTCATTATTTACCGTCAGTATAACAATTAACACTGACTTATAAGCTCATTCAGTTGCCATGGAAATACTCAAACCTGTTTTTTTTTTGTTTTTTTTTTGAGAAATGTGTGAAAATGAATCACACAAACAGCTAAAGCCTTGATAAAGACAGATGTTTTTATGGCTGCGGTGGGACAGAAGTGGTGAAGGTACTCACAGTCCAGGTGACTCTGTCTGATCCCCTCTACGTCTTCCGCATGAATGAACTGGTAGCACCTCTTCCCGACAATGTCCACAGGGGTCAGGTCCATGTAGTCACTGATTCTGAAACAAAGTGGACAAGAAGCAAAATGAAAAGAGGACGAAGACCCGCAGGTCAGACACTGACAGAAACAGAACCATGTATGCTGTTTTGATTTTTGATTTCTAGTTTCACAAAAACACAGAAGCAGACGTCAAGTTAAAGAGATCTTTTCTTCCCCTAATGTGTCCCAAAAGTTTAGGGACCTTTTAAAGATCGTCTCCCGGCTACCCATTAGTGAACAGGACCACATGTCAAAAATTTTGATGCGTATGAGCGAGATAAGTATGTTAAAAATCCTGTTTTGATGTAGATGGTTAAAACATTTATGAAAAATTTTAATATAGTTTTTGTTTTCTTGTTTGTTCCCTTGAGTATATGCCAAAATGTTATGCCGACTTTTGTGTGAACGTTAAAGAATAGTGTGACTATGAAGGAACCCATAAGAATCTTTCACATCTCATGATGTTGCAGCAGTTCCCTGCATTGAGTCTGGTTTTAATTTAGAGATCCCCCAGAAGTTAAAGTCATGCAGTCAAAGATAACACATGTATATAATCCTTCATGCTGCTCTCAAATTGAACATTAAGTAGAAAAGGACAAGTGAGACAGAATTGCATTAAAATGAAAAAAATCAGGGACCTGCTTGAATTAGAATTCAGTGATTGACTTGACTGAACCAAGACTGCATCCAGCGTCAGAGCAGGGGGGCCACATTGCTGTAGTAGTAACTGTGTTTTTATGACCTGCATCCATTCATGTTTGTGTACTGTCTATATAAGCGGGTTTGTGCCAAGGTGCACACTTGCTAAAACTTAGAAAGCAGCAAAGGCTGGTTGGACTAGGCTCTGGGGCTGCAGCAGGACACAGGGCATCACCCAAGGGTGAATTTATCCCAGACAGAGGTTGGTCATCAGAGCAGCAGCCCCCAGGCCAAACAGGCATTGGGTGAGACGTAGGGTGCCACGCCCCCCTGACCCAGCCCATTGCCACGCCCCGGAGCCTGTCCCCCATTGCCACGCAGGCCACGCCCCGGAGCCTGTCCCCCGGCGGCCAGGGGCCCCAACCAACTGCCAGCAAGAAGATCACCCAGCACCAAGCAGGGAGGAGAGAACAGAACTGGACTGCACTAGCATTGATAACTGGGATCAATTGTGCGTGAATGGATTGGAGTGATGCTCTTTTGGAAAGTACCTGGAGGCGTCATGTTGTTAACCGGCTGAACTGAAACTGAATCTCTTTGTCATTAACCAATCGGTACATTTTAGTGTCCTTGTCATTTTACATGCAACTTGTCTGCAACAGTAATACATATCCTTATTAATTCAGCCTGTTGTGAGGAAGCAAAGCAAACTTCAAATGAGCATAAACTGTTTTGTTGTATTTGAAACATGTTGTAGTGGATCTGGGCAGGAGGAACTGGGCTGATCCTGATAACTACGAGATACATAAAGAGGATCCAATGGATTTGGGACTCAGAGTCAACAAAAACACATTAATGTCTTTCACAGTCTCGCCCAGAACTCAGTCATATTCTTTTATCGCACCTTTTGATGTTTTTAAAATTATTATAAAGCATCAACCACCTCAGAAATATAGTAATCATAGATAACATGTCATGTAAACGTTCCTGACCTGTTTGTCTGTATTAAAATAACTGCTCAGATGGGATCAGTGATTGGTTCAAATGCTACATTTTTTTTCTCAACAAAATGTGTCAGGATGAAATCATTTGGTCCTTCTGTTTCACATTTACAACTCTTGAGGGTTTCTTGGTAAAAAGAAAAACCTAAAATTTACTTTAGAAATGTTTTAAAGCTCTATAGCACCAAGAATGCGATCCAACTAGTCTCACAAGAAACACATTTCCCATTTAAAACAAATGCTTTGTGGCTAAGGGACAAGAAACTAGTCAGTCAGGTTCGGGTATGACTAACACTCATCAGCATTAAAAAGATTAATGTGAACAAAAATACCACAGAATGGTGCAGACAATTTCCCGTTTTAGTCATATTGAGGATGGTTGAGGGCGACTAATGTCTGTACAGCAGATAACAGCCCATTTTGTTCTTTGGAGAAAAAGCATCCTTCCATTTTCTCATTCTCATAGAAACTTATCCTCAAAATTGAGCTGTAATGGAACCGACGCTTGTCTCTTTAACACAGCGGCGATTTCTGTCGCTCCACAGTGAATATCATCATGTGCTGCATTGTATCCACTTTTCCACCCACAAAAAAGCAATCTGTCTACCATCATTTTCCTGCTCTTTTTATTATAAAACATGAAGGAGGTATTTATTTTTTTATTTTTTATTTTGCCTGATATGAATCTTTGCAGTCAAGGCGTTAGCTCCTGCACAAGATCCTGATGGCTATCTGCTTTATCTGGACAGAGGGAAGGCGATAGGACCATCAGAGACATATTTCACTGTTAAACCGGGGAGGATTAGGTCATATTCCTCATGAATACGGAGCTCCAAGAAGGCTGACAACTTCTTCATCCTTGGAAATAGCTATGAAACATGGATGCAGAAACAGTCAAATCATTTTTAGGATAGTTGAAAAACTGACATTGTTGCATCTTTATGTAATCAGGAAGTTTGTCAAAAGACAAAATATAATGTATTTTACTTATTTCAAGCAGGTTTTAAAATCAAACACGAGAACAAACAACTCAATATTGATGAAAAGTTGTAATTAAAATCATGTTATAATATTCATATGCCTGTTCAATAGTAAATTATATGACATAGACAACGAACTAGTTTGTTGTCTATGTCATAGACATAGACAAACTTATTAGTAACGAACTTATTAGTTCGTTACAAACGAACTAATAAGACAAGAAAACAGTAACAACGATGATTGTAAAAAGCTAAGGTTCCCTGTACAATGTGAGTATCATAGCGATGTATTTTTTTTAACTGGTTGATGTTTGGACATTGTTTTAGTTCCATATTCAGTTTGTTCCATTGTTTGACTCCAGTTAGAGTGATACAAAATCTTCTCATAGATGTCTGGATGCTTTGAAATTCAGTGTTCCCCTTAAGTTGTTCCCACTCTCCCTTTCATAAAATCCAGGAGATGTTTAGGAAACAGATTATAACGGATTTCAAACATAAGTGCAGTTTGATTTTTCTCAATTTCCTGCAATTTTAATAAATTAGACTTCAGAAATAATGGATTTGTGTGTGTAAGAAAACTAGCATTGTGTTTTACTCTGGCAGCTCTTTGTTGCAATACTGTTAGTGATTGTTATGAATTTAAAGGAGGGATTTGGAGTCTGAAGTGCCAACAATGATTTTTCCAGTGACTGTTGTGGAAGGTATAAACATTTTTTTATACAACATTTGAAAAAAGTCAATAAAAATTATATTTTCAAACTGATATTGCAATTACATCATTATATTTTGAGGGGCAGGGCGGGGGTGGGGGTGTTATTCTCCACTCCAGCTCTCAGCATTATGGGGCTAATCACCATCATGTTGCTGATTTTAAGTTCAGGTTTAGGTTCATTTCAGATTTATATGTTTGCTGACCACATAACCACATGAACCACGTTCACTGTAGCTATTCATTAACACATGTAAGATACTTTTAGTGTAATGTGAAGATTGTAAGAACAAATAAATAACTCCTCTCTGCAGCGTTTCCTGGTGTTGGATGTTTTCCATATTGTGTAAACCCAGGACCAGGTTTCAGGTTTGGGATGAGAATTTAATCTCAGTATCTGTCATTATGTCTGAGAGTTGTCCAACTTTGTTCGCCGTTTGTGCTAGCAATAAAGTTTTTAATTTGAGAGACTTTAAAAATATTCATTTTGGTTATTTGCCTGCATCTCTACATAAGATATGCAGGTCCATCATTAAGTGTAACCCCAAGGTGAGGTCTTGTAAGAAGCATTTGCATTTTCTGTGGTGTAGCAACAATCTCTTATTATCCAAGGATCCTAATCATATCTAGTAAAATAACATTTATGTAATGTATTTGATGTTAAGATTTAGGTCATAAGCCTAAAGGCATTAATCTGAACAACAACAACAAAAAATATAAATAAATAAATCAAGAAAACAGCAGTTACAGCAGGGTTCCATGTCCATGGATGAATAGAAGGCAGCTGTGTTCGCTTGCTTCCACCTTCTTGGACCCCTAATTATGCAGCAGATGTTTGCATCAAGCTACATTATGCAGGGTTTTATATTTTATGTAGCAGTTTCACTGATGAAAGTGACAGGAAAACTTTAGGTTGCGCCTCTGCTGTAATATGTCACCAATACATTCTTCTTTGTGTTTTTTTTTTTTTACTCTTAATTACTACTCACTCTCTTCATATCGTTTTGCAAAGCAGCTTCTCTCAAATTCAGATCTTAAGGTCAGTACGTACTTTGCAACAAAGGAGGAATCAGTTCTTTCCCAGAGTTGGAAGAAAAGACGACATCATTCTGTTCATGCAACACTTGGTTTGGTCTTTTTTGCAGATTTCTCTGCACGTAAAATCTGGCCAGAACTTCTTTGTTGCGTATTTTCCAAGCATAATTGTGTGATTACTTAGAAACAAGGACTTGAATAAGGACTTATTTATGGAAGATGGAAAATGGAAGACCAGCTCCATCTGGAAAAAATCCAGAATTTTAATTTTTTTTCTGGAGGAAAAACAAAATTGCATAAATTTCTATGCAAACGTTGTACATGTTTAAATGTATCCTACTCAGTTGCACATTTCAATCGGCTGCTATTATTTTTGTCATGCAGTAAATTTGCCTTTTCTGTACCGAGTCTAATTCTTACAGAATTAGATACTCGCATATTCACCTTTGTGTGAATATTCAAGCTTTCATTTTCCTTTCACTTTGCTCCTTACATGAATTTTCCTACTATGAGACAATGAAGAATATTTCTATTCTATTATATTGCTTCTTAAAAAATCCATTTAAGTCAAGTTTTCTTTATTTGTTTGCTTTATAACCCAGCAGTGTGACAGCTGAGTGTCCCACAGTTTTTTACTACAGGTAGTAAAAATGACTCCATTGGTTGTTCTTGTAACAACCAACAAGAACAACCAATAAGTTACACATATTTCTAAAGAGGAGCTGCTGAAGAGAGCCACCTTAGCAAAAAACATGAAATATGACATAAAGAATATCCAATTTATTTGCGTTAAAGAGAGCAAACATTCTGCAGGGGGTAAAACTCTTTATGGTCCTGTTGTTAATATATATAGAAAACACTATAGAAATTGATCTGAGAAGCCTCGATGCATTTGTTCAGATCCATTACAACTTTTTTATGTTATCCTCTGAGACAAACAAAAGAATCCCTGAAGCTAATATTTTCCCCCCCCTACCTGTTCTCACAGTAGATGATCTTGAGATCCATGTTGACTCTGGTGACAAACATTTGGCAGTCGATGCGAACCTCATTAATTGTGGGCGGTGGAAGGGCGTGAGCTACCACCACCATTCCCATTATCTGATTAGGCACCGAGCGGCTGTGCGTCAGAGCCATCCTGATCCGCAGACGCCCTGTGATGTGGATCACCTGACAGGGAAAACACAGCAGGTCACAGTCAGAGGGCGTGACAGCTTTGGATGTGGACATGGATGGTTCCAACATTTGTTACTTTAAATGGTGGAGAGGGAGAATCCACATAAACCTGACAGCAAAACATTGAAAAGAACGCAAAATAAAAAAAAATTAAAAAAAGAGCATTTTAAACACGTCTTGTTTTTAAAATGACCTGGAACAGAGTCAACTAGCAAGCACAGCTTTTTAAAAGAGAAACTCACTTTTTTCTTTAATGTTGGCACACACATGAACAGGTTTCAGCTTGAATATGTTCCCTGCCTCATACTTTACATAAGAGATGTAATTTCTCCTGCAAAGAGATTCAGTTAAATGCAGTAGTCTAATAGTCTCTTTCTGTATGGCTTCAGTCTCCCATGGAAACACTTTACATCTTCCATTCTCAGTACGTGTTTCACACCGGGCGACTACTGGTGGCACACGACTTTCTACATCTGTCTAAATAATCATTAGCTTCTGTGTAATTAAATGCCTACTGCAAATATGACAGCAGACTTTCAAGATCCACAAACTATCATTTGTATAAACTGCTTGGATGTTTTGAGATTGGAGTTCTTTTAAGAAACTAAGTCTGCTTGGGTCGCCAAGTTTTTTGTGGAAATTTTGACTTTTTTCAGATTTTATTATGAAGCAAATCCTATATTTGAAATCAGTTGGAAGATTGGGAAGCCAAAATACTTCCCAAGCTGCACAGTACTAAGCAACTTTGTGATGTGCTTTGCAAAGCAGCCAATTGAGCAGTGCCATTCATTTGCCTTGCCATTGATTCGTTAAGAACAGAGAAAAGAAAGACTGTGGATGTTTGCTTCAGGAGAGGAGAGGAGGTGGTTTCTCACTGATCACATTAATGCATATTAAGGTATACGTTGTGTATGAACTATTAACACAGGCAGTTAGAAGTATTTCTAGAGGATGTCTCAAGTAATTGCAGATTTTCCTCTTATTCTAATATCACTATCAAGATCCACAAACATGTCTAAGAATTTTAATGTTCACCTTAAGAAAGAAATCATGTTACCTCCAATGATTGTAAGCATAGTTCGGGCTGATTCTCTTACTTTATATCCTGAGGACTTGATGTGCACACCTCTCTTTGTTAGAGTGGACTTCATCCGGATGAAGAAGGATCGTTCCAGAGAGTTATCAGGAGACAGGAGGCTGGGACTGCTGGACTCCACTGCACAACGAACAACACAAAGACAAGCAAAAGGAAATGAGCTATCCAACAGCCGTTGACAGCTCTGGTGGGTTTAGGTTTAATGTCCCTCACAGTCTGACCAATAATGGTTCCTGTCCTGAAGTCAGTGGTAGTTTTGATGTGAGCAAGCATAACATTAACACACCTCTCTCACTTGCGAGGGATCCTACAGACCTAAATGACTAAATGACTCCTGAAGGTAAGACAGAATTAGTTTACTTGTGTAGTTAGTAATATTTTGAATTTAAAAGTTAAGTTTGACAATGTTTAGGTGTTTCTATGGAGCAGAGGCGAGTGTCTGCAAGTTCTATTACAAACAATGTTGGCTTGGTTCAAGACTTTGACACCCAAAAAGGCGAAGGTTTTGTTGCATTCTATTCACTGCCTTCTGATTGGTTTTGGTTTCCATTGACTTGTTTTGTGGTCTAATATTTGTTTGGGCCTTCGTCCCAGAAAAAAAAACAAAAAACCAAAAAACAAGTAAAACAAACAGGTCCAATTCATTCAATTTAGTGTAACGGCAGTTTAAACGAGCACCTCCTCGACACATATTTTAACTTATTCTATTAAAGTAGAAACCTCACTATCTATTTCTATTTCCACTATTGATAGGAATGTCATACAATTTTCCACTTTTCAAAAATGCAGAATCAGAGATATTATCTTCTAAAAATAGTAGTACATATTTGGGAGAAGGAATAATACAACCCAGAAAAAGAAAACCACTAACAACAAAAAACAAAGGTTATGTTTTTTTCCCTTCCTGCCAGCTGGTGGATGGATGGCATTTCTGACAGGCTGAATTCTCTAAGTTGACCAGTAGATGTCAGTGATTGTTGCAGTTCTTCAGGTTTTAGTATAGGTGCATTTGATGAGAAAACTAAATGTTATCATGGTTCTTGAAGTCTTTTGAACCATTATTTCAATTTCACCTCAACAGTTTATTCCACTTTATTTGCTCAACATACAAAAGAGAAAACTGGATGAACAGTGCATGCTGGGAAATCTACTTTTAGGCTTATTAATTCTTCCAAAAACAAGGTTATGATCAATTTGTCAGTGGTCAAAATAAAGAGACAGATATTTTACTTTATTATTTTACTGTGTAAATGACAAGTAGTGATTTGATTGTAATAAACTAAGTTAATGTTTTACATGGTTTCAAAATCCAGAAGTCACATCAGAAACATGTTTGTGAAATAAACAAATATAACATTTCTGTCAGGCAGATTTATTGGATAACTACAACTGCTATTAAACCATAGAAGCTTGATGCCTTTTATTACATTCAAGCTGAAAAACATGTCACAACACATCTGAAAACATGGAGAAGAAACTCAGAAATAAGTTCTACGTGTTTGCTAGAGCACAGCCTGAACTCTGCAGACGTTACACCTTCATCAACACGTAATCTCTGCAGGTAGAAATACAACATCAGATCACCAAGTTGCAGGATCTGTTTGTCTGCTGCTTTTCCTCAACCGCCAGCATGGATCCACTGAATAAATAGAGGAAGAACATTTTACACATGCAAGCAAGCACACAGACACGCAGCCAGGTCTCTGGTGGATGCACTGGTTGATCACTGCTGATACATGTTGACAACGTCTAATCTGAAAAATTGAAAGAAATGAATTAATATGCAAATTCATCCTTTATAATATAAATGTCCTTGAAACAGAGAGGGGGTGGTGACAGAGAAAGAAAGGCAGTGGGAAGAGGTGGAGGGAAGGGGCAGGGGCAGTAGTGGAAGGAAGAAAAGACGGAAAATCTGACATGTACAGAAAGTACATGAAAAATAAACTGAATAAATAAACTTGATGGACTGGTGTATTAAGACATGAAGAAAGGCGAACAAAAGAGAAAGAGGTAAAAAAAAAAGAAGAAAGTTAAAGTAATGATTCGCAAAACACTGAATGCAAACAATTGTGTACTGCAGGATCTAAAAGACTGAGTAAGAAAAAAAGTAAAGGCTAATGAAAGAGAGATATTTATAATGAGGGAGAAAAATGAAGATTATGAGATTTACCAGAAGAGGAAACAACTTTCTCTGCAGCACAGTTTCCTCTACTGCTTCTGTTCTAAATGCCATCAGACAGTTAGCTGTCAGTGCTTCAGGACGGTAAGGGACCATCAGATGGAGGGACAATGTTCCCATCAAACTATGGTGTGGTAAACTTCACTTTCTATGGGGTAAAACTTTAGGTAGTTATATGTGGCAATGTAACATCCATAATGTGACAACCAGCTGTCCCAAACAGCTCCAGCTGGTTAACATTGTTTATGTATAGTGACAAAAGTAAAGCAACTCGGCCTAAAGACTTCATCTGTATTACACCACCACTAATAAATGTATGTGGGCTAATTGTACATTGTCTTAAAAGGGCCATATTATCTATATTCTAGGCACATAGAGACATTTTGTAACATAATCCAGTAACCATGTAATAGAAATGCAGTATATATCAAAATAAGGCAGACATTGAAATGGGGTTGTTGTCTCTTTAAGAAGCTCCTGCTCTTTCCGACGGCGCCTTCAGCTCGTCATCACACCAATGACTCTCCATTATGCCATTTAAAGCTGTCCTTTTTTGTTAAAGTGTTTTTCGGCCTTCATTTGACAGAGATGTGACAGGAAAGCGGGATGTGAGTGAGGAGGAACAAATACTGCAACGGTCATCAGGCGGGATTCAAACCTGCAATGGCCTGGTAGAGGACTGAGGCCACCGGATGTGGATTTGGTGTTTTACCCATGAGCCATCACTGCGACCCTGCAACTGTTCTTAAGGAGGTTACCCATAATTCCTCAGCATACCAGATGACTGAAGTGGCTGATGCGGTCCTGTCTTCTCAGTAATTCAGCTAATAATGATTTGCCCACCAGGGGGCGCTCACAGGCCTGCATTTTGTGGCTGTTATTAAGAAAGAGAGAACTCGACGGTTCACAAAATGTAATTTCTCCACATTTAGACGTATGTGAAAAGACAAGAAATAATATGACACTAAATTAAATCATTAAATCAAATCATAAATGGAGCACTTACTGTCCTCCTTTTTCCGTCTTTTTGTCAATAACTTTGTTTTTTCTCATGAAAAGTCAATTAGCACACACGTTCATTCATTTACACACTCTTGCATGAAAGTTAGTTTGTCTGAAACTGAACCACTTCTACATACATTAGGTAAAGAGAGAAGTCTGACACGAGGACAGATGGCTGGAAGCAGACAAAAAAATTAGGTGCATATGAAAAGACAGAGGACAAGGAGAATTAGAGGAAAACAGGAGGAATTAAAAAAAAACAAGACGACGGAGGTGGAAGAGGGAAGAAGAAGATCATGTGGGGATTCAGAGGTGTTTTCTCATTCTGCTTGCCTGGCTTGTGTTACCGTGGGGACAACGCTCCTACAAGACAAAGATTAGTGCTACAAAGGCAGCAGGTGGCTGCCGGCTCCACCGCTGCCCGACTCTGGGACTTAATTATCTGTGGCACTGAAACTTTCCCTCGTTTGAAGGACAAATGATTAATTAAAAAGAACAACTCACCTACGCCTCTCATCTGTGGACAATACCCAGTGCAGAGGGTTTCTTTGCATATGTGAATGCGATTGCAGGGACGTCTCAGTGGGACTGCGTATCATTGTCAGACAGTCTAATAATGCTGCTTGGTTCAGGGAGCCCATTGAGTCAGACTGATAACTAGCTAACGAGCTAACGTGATGGAGGAGCAGCAGTGCGATACAAAAGCCACCAATAGCAAGGTCACCACAACCTCCTCCACCGGCTGCCATCGCCACTGCAGTGCAACGCGGCTCCTACACACTAAGGCAGAGTGGGGAAAACACAAATATAATTGGCTTGACAAGAGGACTATAATACAGCAGATAAGGCAGACACATGTAGCGCATTAATGAGTCATTTAGTAAATTTCAGTGGCCCAAAGCAAATGGAAGAAGAGAGAACAAACACTGAAAATCCTGAAGGGCACAAACAAAACCATTACATACCTTCATCCTTTCATCCTCACTCTTTCCCATTGTTGTGTCTCCATTTCCTTTGGAGATCACTTCTGGGCTTTAATGGTGACAACTAGTTGTTCACTATGCAGTACAAGGTATGTTCTCAACATATTGTAAATGTGGAAGGTAACAGAACATGTTTCATTTTCAGAAGCATTCAGTGATCTTCAGTGTAAAGAACCATCCAGCAAAAGCAAACTCAGTAAAAACAGTTTATTTTATAACAGTTATGTTTGGCAGCAAAGTTTAATCTAGACTACTGATGTGTTAAAGTTAAACAGAGAGTTATGGAGTAATTTCCACAACTGTTTTGTTGGCACACACACCAAAGTCCAGGTCCAGAAAAAGTGTTCAGCACTATAACTATAAATATACCGTATATACATATATTCTCAAATAAATCTAGACAACAAAAACACAACTAGAGGCCAAAATGCACATTTTTCCAACTGTCTTTTCAATAGTATTGATAGAAAATGGAAATCAATTTTCAAGGTTAATTCCACCACCATTTGCAGACATAACTCCTGTCTGTTTAAGTGCTTGCTTGTTACAGGCCAGAAACAACATTTTCCATCAATTTTGCTGCTGCGCTGCATGTCCCTAAAACTAATATTCTGGTGTCTTATGAGGGAAACACTGAGAAAGCAAAAAGACCTAAGGACAGAAATAGTTCAGACATGTTTAGTGTCTAGCTAGAACTGGTGCTGAGAAACAGTTTGTAAAAAGAAACCCCATCATTACACTGCAATCAGTGAGTGAGTCCAAAATGTCTGTACTTACTCTAGACCATGATGCCATGATGGCCTTCATTTATGTGGCTGAAGTAAGCACATAAATAGTAGTAGAATAATGTGCAAAAATAATATACAACATATATATATATATACGTATATATATTATTATATATATTATTCCCTTCTCACCCACCGCAGGTGGTTCTTATCCTCTGAGCTCGGGTCCTCTACCAGAGGCCTGGGAGCTTGAGGGTTCTGCGCAGTATCTTTGCTGTGCCTAGAACTGCACATTTCTGA
>CAEGAD010008962.1:0-42793 GCA_903067055.1 Poeciliopsis paucimaculata
ATAAATATTAAAAAAAAATTCTATAATATTTACAAAAAATTTTTAAAAAATTTTTTTTTTAAAAATTTTTTTAAAAAAAAAAAAAAAAAAAAAAAAAAAAGCAATGAGCTGTATGTTTTTTTAAAAAAACATGATGTCTTTGTTCAAAATCTGACCTCTGTTGGAGAAACCAGAGTCTGTGATGAAAGCAAATACAGTTCAGTTTGGAAACTTTGATTCAGTCTATAAAAATTTCACATCATTCATCAAATATTTACAGAAATCTTTTTCCTATCGCTGATAATGTTTGTTAGAAAAGTGCAGCAGTTTTTTCTATCTTTCACAAACTGGTACACTTGAATGCCAAACTGCAAAAAAACAAAAGAGTGTGTTTTGGTCCTTCATGTTTTCTGTGCAAGGAGGCAGTTTGACATGTTTTCACCTTGTGTATTGCTTCTTACAATTCAACTCAAGGTGTTTTTTCAATACTTTTTTGCTACAATTGATTTGTATAATGTATTAGTCAGAAGCTTGTCATTTGGAAGATAAAGTATTTTGTTCAAGGATGAAATGCCTTTCATTCAAATAGATTTTCAGAATCACTGTTCGGTTTCAGGTTTCCATGCTTCCCTATTCATTGCTCGGTCTCGTGTATCAATTCAAATAGAAGTTTATTATTATGGTATGATTTACATTTATTGAATTTATTTGATTAGCATTTCACTCATTGTTTATTAAAAAATATTGTAGTGTTTTTATGATGTTGCACACAATAAAGCATTTAAACATAAATGATAGAGCCTGTCAGGCTTGCAGATTTCAGTAAAGAGCTAATAAAACCCCTACATATATTTAATGACTTTACAGTGTGTGGAAAGAAAAAAATGGTTAATTTAATTTGGTTTCTGCAGAATTTCACCACTTTATTGTGGTTTCTTTGTGCTTAACCTCAACCTTTGGAGGAAGCGGGGTGAGAAACTGTGAATCTCCAGGGGGAGCCTTTATATTTGGTCTTGTATTTTTTGCAATGAAATTACATTGCAGCCTGATCTGTTTCAGACCTCTGTGTGTTTTTTATTTCTTTTTGCAGGCTCAAGAAAGAGTGTGTATTTTTCATAAAGACTCTCTTACTGGCCTCTGTAATCCTTATCACTTGAATATCTGACATTTAATGAATAACATACCATAGCAGAAAATACTTTCCTGTATATGTTGTAGCATGTCAGTGCTGAGAGTAAACCAGATGGTTTTACAAGATTTTGTACACTTTATGCCATAATCACATGATCTGTGTGCTTTGAGGTGTTCTTGGTGTAATCTTAAATCATTAAGTAAACATGTTTTCTGCAGATAATTTTTGTGGAATTCATCCGTAAAACGTTGTTCAGTGAATCATAAAGTTTTCACATGAATAGACACGGCAAGTTTCCGAACCCAGTAGCGTGTGGAAAGAATTCCAACTTGTAACTACACTCATATTTATTTTCACAGACCATAATTTTATTGAAGGCTTCTGGATCCTTCGTTATTTAACTTGCCAGAAAAATGAACCATGAAGTTTTATGTATATGTAAAAAGGTTGCTCCAAGATGCATGAAGAATATTTGTAAGACTAAAATTTGATTTAACAATAACAAGAAACCAGAAAAACCTAGTTTCATCAGAGTAACCAAGTACAAAAAGTGACAAATGTTTATGTGTGGGTGGTGAGGTTGCATTGTTTGGTATCTGCGTATATACGTTTGCACACATCCAAATGCCATTGCCTGTAACTGTCTGTGTAAGGAAAGGAAAGCTGGGGGAGCTGAAACTGGAGAGCAGAGTGGGGAAATAGAGCAGAAGAATACACGCCCAACATAAAGAAATCTTGAATAATTCTGCCCTAAGATGTGTGAAGGCTGCAAAGAGCAGAAGGGAGCATCCAGAGGTCGTTTCCATGGCAACCTTTGCCCTGGGAGATCACTGACCCTCCTGCCATGTTGTACAAGCAGGGCACAGATTGTAGGTCACATATGGCATCAGCGATCCAATCAAACCTAATCTGGCTTGACTTGTGGGTTATAAATTATATTGGAAAGCTGGTTTACACTCAGGCTTATCTCATCTGTACGCTCATGTGTATAATAATGTCTCTGTTAATGGCAAACTGATGCAGTGACCCAATAAATACTTATGTCAACACGTATTTTTTCTCCTGTTGCTAAGTGGGTTAAAATCAGCTCAAGGATTCAGCTGCTAAGCATAAACTGAAAAACAAAAAGATGAATTAGTTCAGATGAATTCCTGATATAAGTAGGTCTGCGCAGAGATGTCATAAAATGTTTGTTGTTAGTTCCACATGTGTTGCAGGGGATTTTTACATCCCGTTGTGGTTGTCAATCACGTTCATCTCTCTGTTAACCAGACAGTCACGTGACCCTCTATAAAGACTCCATACTCTGTATCTGAGCTGTCATGGACTCTTCCCTGCTGTTATGTGCATTCCTACCCATTTTATCCTTAACCTCAAATTCAACTCTAGAGTGATGACCAGTGTCGTTCAACTCCATGGTCTCAAGGTTTATTATTAAAGTTGTTCTAGACTACAAAGTGCATCATATTTAACATTTATTATGTTAAACTGTTTATATTGATGTTATTCTGAAGAAGTCTGTAAAACATGCATGGGTCACAGACCCAATTGTACTAAATTTGTGTTGACTATCAGAAAATAACTTGCATTTTTCAAAGAATTTGTCCAGGCGGCATGCAAACCTTTTTTTCCTAAAAATATTGAAGACTGTGGCAGAAGAAAACATGCCTTTAATCTGTGAAAATGTGTTTATAACCAGTTTTGTCTGAGAAGTTAACGTTTGCCATTTTCATTTTGTCACTGAATATACCAGGTGGAAATATGTTTCCAATATGTCAGTTAATGGTTTTGAATGTTTATTTGTTCGTCATTGGGATAAATACGTTGTTTATTTTGACACTTTAAAAATATATATATGTATATATTTTTTTTAGCTTATACAGAGTTTTTTGTCAGCCTGTTTGTTTGGGAACCTGCTGGATTTATAAATTTTGTCTACCTTTTGGAAATCTTAGTTAAGACAAGGTTTTGCATTCTCTAGGGAATACACATAGAGACAGATGTGTGCAGTCATTAATACGAAACTGTGCTAATCACCAATATATGATGCTAAAGACGGTTTTAAATGTCAACTTTGTAATAATTCTGTCTTGTTTTTAAGGATCAGATACACTGGTGTACATTTCCATAAAAAATATACAGGGCAATTACTGTCTTCAATTGTATCTATGTATGCCATTTAATACACATCATATGTTTTAATGTTATTTTTCCTACCTGAGTAAACTAACTGTGCAATGTGTTTTAAAACTTCTCATGTTTTCTGACTTACTAAGAGAACAAATTGCAAAGTCAAATTACTTTAAAGTTATTTTTAATATGGTTACACTATTTGATATCAACTGAAGGTGACATAGTTACTTGATTACACTAAAAATGGCACTCTTTGCCAGGAAGAATACATGATATCCCCATTTAAATACTGCAGCAAATTAATTTGGAGAATTAGGATATGTTAATTGCATAATTTTCTTTTTTCTTTTATTACATGGTTGTAAAGAGCACAGAGTTTCAAAGATCTAAAAGACTGAAGGTAGTTTTTTACCTAATGCCAAAAAACATGTGTAACTTAAGGCTTTTAAAATATTTTTTTCTTGAAATCTCTTAATCCTTAATTTCCCCATTCCAAAAGTGGCAAGTTTCACTTCAAACTAATGCAAACTTATTGATGTGAGAAATTCTCTGAAAGTGAAGTTGTGACATAGAAACCTGCCTGCACTGCAGAAACACATATGAATAATTCATACAGCCTGAGCTTTGGGATTATGTAGGTAGCAAACCTTGAATAAAGTTAAAGAAAAATCACAATACTGTATTTCAAGAAAAACAGATGCAGAAGTGGAGAAAGGGAGACATGACTCCAACCTCATTCTGCAAATTCTGATCAGATCCAGTTAAGGTCAACTTTTTAATGTCTTCACACATTTATATGCCGTTTTGTTAATGCGTAAAATGCTCTAGGGTTTAACTGTGAAAAAGTAAATAATATTTGCTACTTGTCTTAAGTGCTCCAACAATCATTTAGCTATAAAATGCAGTGTGGCCAGTTTAAAAACAACTCAGGTCCTGATGTATGCGTGTGTGTGTGGGTGTGTGTGCATGTGTCATAAAAAGGAAACTGCAGGACATGGAGATCTCTGGAAAAAGCTTTTTTATTGGAATATAAATATTTCAGCTGTTTGAATTTTTAAATGAAGCAAATTACTTTTGGGAAATCAGGAAGGTCATAAGGGTTCTTTTTATGCATTTCCAGAAACACACTTTCACATTTTTGATGAATATATATGCATTTATCAGACATTTATCATAGCTGGAAGTAGCTTTTCGAAAATGAAGGGCTGTCTCAGTCTGATGGAAAGTAGATCCTGATCTCTAACTGTCTCCACGCTCTATCGCTGCCCCGTGGTTCCCGATTTCATGAGTGAGCTGGTAATAATCATGGGTGACTGAATTTTCACCTTTTTGCTGAGATCTATAAGTGAAGGCACATATGGGAATGCTTGGGGTTTAAAGTCAGGGGAGTCTTTGGATCTGCTCCTCATTCTTTATCTGCTTTTTATATGCTTCCAAGATAAAAAAAAAATAAAATAAAATAAAATAAATAAAATAAAATAAAATAATAATAATAATAATGAAATCAAAGTCAAAATTAAAGCTTGTTTAGTAAAAAGTAAATATAAATATAAATATAAATAAAAGTTAGTTAGCTTTTAATGTTTGGAATCACAACTGAGTATTATAATTTCCTTTATTAAACACTATGTGATGTCTCAGAGAGAAATACATTTTTTTACACTCCAAAATGCTTCAGAAATTAGTAAAATTTGTTAAAACCTGCAATCTCAAAAAATTACATTAATCATTTTTTAAAATTTTTTAGTCATTTTTATTTGTCTGAGTTGAACCTAATTTTAAAAAAAATCCAAAACATTGTTTTTTTTAATTATCTTAAAATATAAATATTTTGGCTAACTATAATTTAAAATTTCCATAATTTGTTATTTTTTGTGTCCTTTATTTGTAAGGTGACATGCAATTTCTCTTCAATAAAGAGAAATTGCATGTCTCTTTATTGACATGCAATTTCTTCAATAAAGAGACATGCATTTCTCTTTATTTCTTTTTCTTTTTTTGAAAATCCTTTGAATAAAATTAATTAATATGCAAATTCTGAACAATCAAACAAATTAAAAGAAATCAGATCATATATAACAGGAAAACGATATAACAAAAATGCAACTATACACTGAAAATAATTTGTGATTAATTGAAAATTGCTTTTG
This sequence comes from Poeciliopsis paucimaculata, assembly GCA_903067055.1. Classification (NCBI taxonomy): domain Eukaryota; kingdom Metazoa; phylum Chordata; class Actinopteri; order Cyprinodontiformes; family Poeciliidae; genus Poeciliopsis; species Poeciliopsis paucimaculata. The sequence continues at coordinate 5,395 of CAEGAD010008962.1, forward strand.
TTTATACAGTAGAAAATTGTTTATAAAACAATCAGTATGATGTTTTTATTTCTGCTTAATAGTTTGTTTTTTTTTCATCATAACTTTGCCATCTTAATCATGTCTGTCTCATCATGATTAAAAGATGATCAGACAATAAGACTTTTAATAAACAGAGAATAATAATTCTTTGCAGCTGCAGCGGAATAGATTAAAGTACAGACAGTGCTAACTTTGTGAACAGGAGCTGTCAGGTTTAGTTACACTTCAATATCCCAGACATCTTCCAGTTCTCATGCTGTCCTTCTGAACTCTGCAGCTGTATCTTTAAAATGTCCTCAAGGTTCACTGAGCTTGATGGAATGTTCTGGTGTAGTCAAGCGCACCCAGGCTGAGTGATCAGACCCTTTATTACTGAATCATGCAATATTCTATATTTCAGATGTCTTGTTTTAGGAAAACTGTCTAGTCGTCTGAATGAAAGGAGAAGTACAACTGGTGAGAGGAAAAGGTGCAAGAAGCACCACCTTGACACTAATGCAATTTGAAATTGTCTGTAATGCCCTGCTTCTAAATTGGAAAAATTGACCTTGCTGGTAGAGGTGACACAAGTCTGCACTTGGAGATGTTTCACAGGCTAAGAGGATGTTGGGGAGAAAGCTGAGGCTGAGCCTGAAGGCAGAGCAAATATTTCATGAGTAATTTATTATCTAGAACATGAAAGCGTGCGCTACTCAGGATCCTGGCCCGGATATAGACAGTGATCTGGTCACGTAGAGAGGGAAAAAAGGAGTCAAAAGGGCAGACCAAAGAACAGTGAACATTGTACATCAACTTTCCTCCAAAGCTGTCAAAAAGATCAAGAACTTCTACTAACCCAAAACATGTGTCTGCAGGACACATTTATTGAAGTGGCTTTAATGATGTGGGTCATGGTTTGTTAATGATGTTTAGGTTTTTTAGTTTTCATTATCATGAAATAATTAGGTACAGATTATTAACAACAGTTCATTTAATGTCAGTTATATTAATTATATTAAATTAAGTGTATTGGCAATACACATAAAACGTAAATTCTTTCACTGTTAAAAACAGACTATTAAAAACATCTTAACTTAAAGCAATACACAATAAAATAAAGACATTTCATGTTTAATGTTTTAAGTTCAATTGAAATAGAAATTATTTCAGTCATCCAAATAGTACGTGGAGAAATAAGATGCTTCTCTGCAGTCCAACACAATATAACACAAAGTCTGGTTAGGGAAGGCACTTGACAGTGCATTCATGAGTCTGGTGGCTTATGTGGATAAAAATTGTTTCCCATATTGGTATTTAAAGTCTTCATGTTGCAATATTTTTTTTTCAGAGGCCTGCAGGGAGAGGAAGCAATGAAATGTGTGTATGGGCTGCCGTCACACTTCTAAATCACTACAAGTGCAGCGGGTCATGCAAATGTTGATTAGCTAGACAGGGCAGAGAAAAACACCAATAGTCTTTTTACCTGTCCTCACTCTGCACTGTAGGCTCTTGTAGTACAATTCCCAAACCAGACTGTATTACAGCTGCAAATAATTACCTCTCTAGTACATGTTGAGTATGAGACACTATGTGAACGCTCCTCTTTTTCTTCTCAGATTGCTTCTAACTAAGGCTGCACAACTGGGTGTTGAAGGTTCTCTGTAGTGGGTACCACAGAACCTGCTACACCCAGGCCAAGGTGTTATGATTACCAAAGTTGGATGTGAGTGGAGCTGACCCCTGCTGTCGGCAGTGTGAGAAGTGGATTGATCACAAAGTTGGTATCGTTTTCTTATTTGATGCTCAGTATTGAGAGTTTTGAATGCCGAACAACACCTAGGAGCTGTATTGTGATGCAGGTGTCCTTTTCTTCCCAGGTGGATGAAGTGGAGTTTGGTGAAGATGGCATCTATTGAGAAATTGAAACAATCCATTATTTCCATTCACTGATGTAATTTTATAAGTGCATGGTAACATTTTTAAATAAACACACTCATAAAAATAAATGCATAGCATCACTTATCTGTTGGACCATAATGGAAAAGTTCATTAAAATTATATTAATTAGTTCTGCTTTTGAAATAAAATATAACACAAACAAACCTGAATGTGTTGAGTAAAATTTATGGTTTGTCTATGAGTGTAGCGTGAGAGGGAGCTGTAATTAGTTTTTCTTAGTTCTGTACAACATTTAGAGTGCAAACCAAGGTTTAAGTCATTCACTGCATTTTTGCACTTTAAACTTGCTAAATACTTGACAGATGAAGAAAAATCTTTTCAGAAATCCCTGGCTTTCAGTTACCGTCAATTAACTTCAAAAGAAACAAAGTAAATATGTGCATGTACTCACATATGCATGTTTTTGTCGGTCAACATTTTTTATACAAAGTGATTTAAAGGCACCACCTGTTCATATTAAATCCCATAAACATATTTATGGTTCAAAAAGTAACCCTTAAAACCAACATGCATATTAAGACAAAGAGGAATATGGGATCATGATGTTTAAGAATTTTTTATTGTTGCCCATCCATTTAGGTAGAGTTATAAGTAGGTTTACAGTGAAAACAACTGTAGATACATAAACATCTTAAACATACATAAAAGTCAAACAACTGATACATTCCTAATAATTCCAAAGTACTGTATTTTAACTTACATATTGTTACTATTTAGCCATGATGAACAACATTGGCCATTGCACAACTCCTGGAAAGTAATTCCCTGAATTTTGAATCTTTTGAAGATTCCTTTTAGCAAAACGTTTTCAATGGAGGTATATTTCTCCAGAACTATTTGAAGTAATTCTTTAAAATACATATAAATATAACCTTTAGCACCTTAAGCAACCTGCCTCTGGAAAACAGCTTTGTTATTCGCCCCTCTTCCCAAATGAGTCAAAGGGGAGATCAGGTGAATGTGGAGAGAAGCAAAAGGGAAAATAAGGAGAATGTTGAAATCGATTCAATTATTATCGAGAGTGTTGGAATAATGGAAGTGAAGGAAATGAGTTTGAAAGAGTGAAAAATGAGAAGGAGCAAAATTTCTGCACTGCCATATAAGTTGGAGAAATAAAAATGTATCCCAGATTAACATGTGACTTTGTCTGGCTTTTTGATTTAGTGTGATGACAGAGGCTGCACAAAAAGGTGCAAGAGCAGAGTTGGAGGAATGGCAGTGATTTGATTACAAGGAGTTATGTTATTCAGACCGTTTCTAAGAAGAATTCTTTTCTCTGTCTATGTATTAACAGGTAGTTAATACATAGACAGAGACAAACCTCCTTAAAAAGGTTTGTTGTGTTATTTTAATGGCTGCAGGTGCAATTCTGTAAATTAATATAATATTTAAAGGTTATTCCTACCACTTTTATATGAAGCCACTGAAAAACAAACATCAGAAGCTTCTTATTGAGAAAACGGACTGAAAAGTTGCACTCTGGTCCAAAGACTCTTTTGCATTTTATTTGGAAAACAAGATCCAACAGTCTTTTTTGGATCATCAGCGATCCAAGAAAGAGCCATGGCAAGAAAACCGAGCCTTTTTTATAGTGCAGATAAAGTTATAGTGAAATTGTGCCAAGAATTCTTAGAGTAGATTAAAAAATGTTAATAATTTTTTAATGATTAACATTAAAAATCATTAATGTTAATGATTTTAATGGCACACTCTTGTAAAATATCATGCAAGATGTTTATTAAAAAGATTACCTGAACATGCCATCAAAAGCCAACAGACAACCAAAACATGTACGTATTTTTTATTTTCTTTAAATAACCTCAGCTATGCAGTTGCCCCTTCTAGACCCTCAATTTCCCTCTTTATCTGCTACAGTCTTACCTCACAAATCAGTTGTAGACCTTTGCACACCTTCATACACACACAAAAAAAGATTTTTGTCCAAAGTCGTCAGGTGACGAGATGGCTAACAAAACAAGTTAAAAGCTCCTGCAGATTTCAGCTCATACCTTAGCCTTGACAAAGAGAATATGACAATTCAGTGAAGGACATCCTGCTCTCTTCCAGCACTTGAAAAATCATCTTCATCCATCTTTAAGTAATGTATTACGGTTGTCCTAACATATCACAGCTTTATATTGCTTTCGACTTCATCATTGGCCCCTCCAGTCAAACGAGAAAGGACCTCTCAGCACTGGCTGCAGTTTGCTTATTTCCCCTGGGTTTGGGGTTAAAGAAGTCTTTCCCTATCTGCTTTATTGAAAACCTTCTTGTGCAGAAAAATCAGGTCACAGTGGAATTACCATCTCTTGTGTTTTTTGTTGTTGTTTTTTTTACCTTTTCCTGAGCTCTAAAGAAGTGGGGAAAAGAATGTGTTTCTGTACAATGATTCAGAAAACTGTGGCGAATGTCTTCACAATTCACTGGATTATTTAGTACTTTCAGTGTTTTTTTTACCCAGGGGTTGTGTGCCAAAATGAGAGCACTGCAGGGATCTGTACTCTCACAGTTTCTTTTTATCTACATCAGCAGCAATAAGTACAACACAAGTCTTCTAAAATAAATAAATCTCATCTATGTGTAATGTAATATCTATAAACAGATTTTGACCTACTAAAACTGTTGAGCTCTCTTCTATTCTAATTTTTTATTATTATTTTTTTTTTTAGCCAAATACAACATTTCATGAATTATTTGCTTTAACAAATTCTCTCCAAGGCTATTATTACAAAGTAGTAATGTAATATGACATTTTACTTCAGTGATTTTGTTTTGATAATTGAATGTACTTTATAAAACAAAAAAAGCATGTTTGTCAAATCCCTTATATAGTACCAAGAATAATTTGCAATTGTTTCTATTGTGGCAAGTTCTCCAGCAAAGCATTCGCTGATCATTACACTCCCACCACAAATGTTTGTCTGTCAGTATGATGTTTTTATTGCATCATGTTGTGCATCATGTCACAAAATGTGACATGGCTATAACGTTGACTTTGTATTATTTTCGGTCAGCAATAGTATTTGCCTTAGAGCTCTCCAATTGATGCCATGTTTGCACTGTCTCTTTCTTACTGTGGAGTCATAAAAAATGACCTTAACTGACGGAAGTAAATAGAAGTAAAATCTGATAACTAAATAAACTCAAACACTATATATATACAATGAGTTAAAGAGAGTTAAAATTAGAAATAACTTTATGGGAGAAGAACTTTCAAAGATTGACTTGTATATGTATTTCAGGCAAAGTTTTGAGAACTTACCAGTGGTTATTGTATTTCTATCTCAGTTGATTTAAAAGTACGATGCCAAATCATTCCATTGTGCAAAATGTGGCCTAGCAAAATCTGTATTAAATTAACATGGTCTTGTCTGAAAAAGGCAGTCTCTAACGTTAGCATCTGCTCAAAATACATTATACATTGTTCAGCATTAAAGATGCCTTCACAGATGTGCAAGTTATCCATTCCATATGCACTAATTCAACTCTATTCCATCACAGATGCTGGCTTTTGAACTGTGCTGTGATAACAAGACAGATGGTCATTCTTCTCCTTCGCCTGGGGGAGGGAGCATACATGATTGCCAAAAAGAATTTCAAACTTTGATTAGTGAGACCACAAGACACTTTTTCTATTTATCTCAGCCTATCATAAATTTGCTCACGACCAGAGAAGACAGCAAAGTTTCTGGAACTTGTTTATATGCCTGAATGTTTATGATAGTTCTAATTTGCAATTTCTTGGTGCAGGTATGAATAGTCTAAGAATTGTTTACTGAATGTTTACAGAGCTTAAACAATAGATTTTTCAGTGTCTTTAATTTTGTCATTTTGTAATATCCTTCCCAGATTTGTGATGCAGTAGTTCCCTTCTTTTACATTTTACAATAACTAAATATAGCATCTTTATTTAAAATGATTGAAAATTTTGTAAAAGTAACATAAAACAATCTCATGTAAATATGTATCTGCAGACTTAACTATGATACTGAAAATTGAGCTCAGCTGCATCCAATTTCTACTGATTAAGCTTGAAACATTTCTACAACCCAACTGTGGCCCACCTGTGCTAAATTCAGTTGAGCAAATATGATTTGGAACAGAAAACACTTGTCTATACAAGGTCTCATAGCTGACAGAGGTGTCTGTGTGGAAGCCAAGCAATACAATCGAGGTAGTTGTCTGTAGACCTCTGAGACCATACGGTGTCAAAGCACAAATCTGGGAAGGATATTAAACAAAAAAAAATATGTGGTACTAAATGTATTATGCCTGTAATCCTTGTGGAGATAGTAAAACCACCTGGAATTTCAACCATTGCTAATGCACTCCACCAACCAGGTCTGACTCATCAGCATTGAGGGCAAGAGGGCAGCAGCTAAATAAGTGCCCTTATCATCTGACCAAGGCAAAGATATATCTTCAAATTAATCAATCAAGTTTATTTGTATTATACATTTTGGCAACATGGCAGTTCAAAGTGCTTTACATTCTAAAAACAAACAAACAAAACACAACATATAGTGTGCAGTTGTGAAAACCAATAACATTTTGTTACTAAAGTCATCAATGCACATAAAATATATTCCATTTATTATGGTTCAAAGGCAAATATAAATAGGTAGTTTTAGTCTTGATTTAAAGGAACTTAGTGTTTCAGCTTTTTGAGGTGCACAGAAGCTGAATGTTGCTTCTACATGACTGTTTCTGGAGATGCAGAACAGACTTGACACTCTATGTACAGGGTTTCCCCCAGCAACATGAATTTCTAATAGAATGAGAGCCTATTTCTGATGCTTCTTTGTGACTTTAAATTCTCAAACTTTTTATTGGTGCAAACTTTTACATATTATTTTTTTCAAAGTAAAGAAAAATAACTTTAAAGTTGTGTTTTAAACAACAATGCATATAGTAGTATTTCAGGCTGTGGCATGTTGTCTTTGTAACGATGGTTGTTCATATTATCTATAGTCGAGCAATTGAAAGCTCTTTGTTTTGTAAGATGAAACATAATGTACTAATGTTCAACTACACTGACACCTCAGAAGCTAAACATCTATTGCTCTAAAAGTTAATGTAATGTCTCTAACAGGAGGCAAAAATTAAACCGTCTCTCCATCCATTACATTTGAGGATGCATGTTCTAAGTATCAGGCTGAGACTGTGTAAGACACCTCCTGGAAGGTGACATTATTGTCATCCATATGGGCTGTGTATCACCTGCTAAAACAAATTAAGAAGTCTGCCAAAAAAACTCCCTAAGGATACAACAATCTCTGTGTCACTGTATGTGACTTCCAAGATAAGAGCTTTTTCTCTCTTCTCCCAAGTGGCTGATGGTGGTGGTGGTGTGAAACTGCTGACATCAGAATCAATCTCTGTCAACATGCTGTCATTTTGATACCGCGGGGGGCGCTGATGACTGCTGCCGATGCAGAGATCTGCAGACAAAGTAACAGATCTGTCATTAAGATGGTCTAGGTGAGAAGGCGGGATGAGAATTCGCAGGTTTCCCTTTGCGTAAACCTAACAGTCATTCGTTAGGCTCAAACGTATGTTGATAAGACTCCACTGACCCAGGTGGTTTGTAGAACAGTGGAGTTAAAATTCATTTTAAAGAGCAGCTGTTTCCCATGTATGTGCCATAAAAGCTGTTTATGGCACATACATTTTTAATTTGTGGACAAAGAATTTTGTGCGGCATTTAATGTTTTACAAATTAAAATATTAAATTGTTTTAATTAAAACATTAAATTGCTTTAATTTGTATACAATCAAATGTAATTGCAGCTGATATTTTAAAAATTAATTTCCTTAATAAATTTATAATCTAAAAATGTGTGAGGTTATTTTATTATAGATAACTTAAATTATACATATATATTTAGTGTGTTAAATTTGTAGGAACAAAATCACTTAAAATTGAGAGAACTTGTTTTTTCCCCACTGCAAAAAGTTCTTAACTATGATTACAATATGCATCACACATATGTATCTTTTGGGTATAAGATGTGTTGACAGCCACCACTGGACAGCAGATTGCCAGTATTTCTATGGCTTCCAGCGCCACCATGGCTGGATGGACCCAGAGTGTCACCCAGAGGTCATAAATAGTTTGGCCCTTTGAACTCTCTGATGTCAACTGAAGCATGAAGGCATCGATCCTCGTACCCCTCGAGGCACTGCTGCCCGCAAAATCAGTGTCAGGACACAGTGGATCTCCTCTCCGGAGCAAAATCGTGAGTGACATCAGTTGTTTCCCTCTGTTGGGTGAAGCTGATCAACAGGCCACCCACGGTCATTAAGCTGGGTAAATGACAATCGACAAGACTCCAAAACTGTGAGTGTAAAACCGCAGGGCTAAACTGGGACAGGCAAAAAAAATTCTCAGAGGATGACCTCTTTTTAATGTTCGATCAAACCTTTAAACTTTAGTTGGCCTTGCATTCTATTAGTATTGCATTGACATAAGATAATATACTGCCAGAGGAAATAGGTATGCATTTTTTTTGGGTCTTCTTGTCATCTAAAATTCTTATTTTCACCTTCCTTTATCTATACCTTAATTTCATTGTCATTTTTTGGGAGGTGTTTTAGTGCAACAAAGATCAATTTAATTTCTACATATACGCATGCAATGATTACCAGGGAGTAAAATCGCAGTGGCCTAGATTTTCTGCATTGATTGTTGACACTTTGATGGCTTTCTACTATTTGCTGCGCATGCAGGCAACAATGAAGTTAAATCTTTCTACCTATTAATCAAACAGCTGGCACTAATCTAGGCCATGACTCCCTTTGTTTTTTTTGGTGATCGTCTAGAAAACTATAACAAAGATTAATGGTCCCTTTGTTTTAGATTTCCCAATATGAAATGTTTGAGAACCATTCCTGGAGTACGTTCCTGTGCTACAAAATATCGCATAAGATTATGGCAACTATGAAGGAAAAAGATCAGATTTTGAACTTACTGAAGCATAAACCTTCAGTAATTTCCCATTGCAACAATGTGAAAATTAAAATGAATTTTGAAAGACTGTTTCAATGAAGAGGATAATGTTCTGTAACTTCCATAAAGACTGTTGCGTTAAATCTTATTTGTTTCCTTCCCTAGAGATAAAAAACATGAGCAAATTAAATATATATTTTCTTAATGTTAGAAAGACGTACTTAATGTCTATAGTATTACCCATTATCCAATCCAGTATTATGAATAGAAAGAGTTTGAGGGGGATCAAATAATTTGTATTAACGTATTGTAATGAATGTCAGAAACAAATTCAAACCATATGCACAGCTAAAAAAAGACATAAAAAATGAAGAGACATTGGCAACAGATGGAATTTTCCCCTACTGTAGGGACATCCCTAACGCTCATCAACCCTGCAATTAAGGGGTCTCTGCCATGCAACCAAACACAAGCAGGCACATGCAGACACGCAGACATTGACTATTATACAGAATCTGTTTATCCTTTGCAAATGATACCAAGGGCCATATCCTGACCTATATATGAGCCAGCTTTAGAGGATCTCTGAATGAGAAAGCTGAATCCAGACGCTTTTCTTTTTGCTCTACAGTGAAAAACCAAGTCGGTCAAAGGTCAAGAAAAAGCCAACGAATGACAAGGATTGATGCAATCTACAATGACACAGATGAACAATAGCCTGTCTGCTTGTATATGCCGTGTGTGCAACAAACTGGCTTGTGGCAACACTTTCGTGACCAAGTGTGAACATCCAAACCTACCTGAAAAACAAAATCAAGGCTCATGAAAGTGAGATTGATCTAATCAGGCATTTTAAGACCAGGTTTGCTCAGATATGCTAATATGAAAGTAATTTAAAGGTGTAAGTAACAGTGGTCATGACATAATATTAGTAATGTCATTGTGATACATTTTGCTGTTTAAAGTATGTAAGAATACTATTAAGGACAAAGTGTCAAAGATTCAGATTTTTGTTGCAATTATCTTCCAGCTTTTGTTTTACTCAGTGTGTTACTCTTTCCATTGCATTGCATTATTTCTTTTATTTTTATACTTTGCAATCGAGTGACTATCTGCGAAAGCAATTTTCATGCTGTATAAGTAGCTAGACAATTACTGGCCAAATTAATCAGTTAAGTTTCTTTCAATATCAAGTATGAGTGAAGTGTCTGTAAAGTCAAGTGTGGCATGAGACTGCATGGTGGTATTATTGGGTCCTTGCTTCAATTCTATAGCGGGACTGATTTTACTAAATGTCCAAAAAATGTTCATAGTTTATTTTCTGGTCAAACTGTGAATGCTAAAATATTAATTGTAGAAGCAATCTTCCTGTGGCACCATGTCTTTCTTTACCACAAAAATGCAAATATGCCATTATTGTCATCTGAACAGCGTAAGATCATACTTATTAAATTAGAATATCACTAAAACATATATTATAGTAACGGAGTTCCAAAGTGAAAGGAACTTGTAATTTGTTTATATAATTTAGAAATAAATTACACTCAGGTTATTATTTGCATGCCTTTATTTGTGTTAATTATGATGATCCTATGGTTAAAGCTAATGAAAACCCAAAATTTAAGATAATAAAATTATGGATGGGAAAAAACTTGTATAGAAATGTAGACTAATGAAACCTATATTTAATATCCACTTAAAGGTTGTTTTCAAACAGTATTTTTAAGCTGACAAAAGAGCGTCATTAGAAGGCAAATTGTAATTTATTAAATAATTAAAAGTCCAAAAAAACATGTTCAGCAGCAACCAAAAAACTGTAGTGCGTCACTAGGTAGCCACATTCTTTCTTTTATGATAATTGGGAATATGAAATATAAATTCAAATCTTATCAAAGAGTCAGCCACTTGTTTGTATTTAAACAAGTTAATATGTAAAAAAATCAATCTTTTTTTTAAACACAGGGCTTGTTTTTGCACAAAACATAATTTTGGCAGTAAAGCAGGAAGAGAAACTATAAAATTCACTTCCTTCACAGGTTCTAACAACACTATATTTCTGAGAATCAAACTGCAAGTTTAATATAAAATCGGCTGAATATGAAAACAGCAAAAAAAAAAAAAATAATTCGAAAAAATATCAATTCCAAAGGTGTTTGTCATTATGTGTATCTTTCTTTTTTGTCATTTTGATTTTTTGGTACACGAGTAAAAACAACCTCTCAGAAGATGAGAAGTACACAAAATTATCTTGGTGTTTGTAGAATAAAATTCATAAAACACAACGTGAAATTCCTTAAATATTTATTTTGTCAAAAAAGTTTAATTAAGAGTCTTGCTGATATATTGTTGCCATTTGTAGATGACAGATGCAGTCATCCAGGAGTCTTTCTATATCAGCTGTTAAAAGTTTAACAATTTGATTTTAGTATTTTTTTTTTTCATCAGTTAGATGAAATAATATGTTAAAAGCTCTATGTGCTATTCATTCACATGTTTCTGTCATGTCAGTGCATAACAAACATTAATGAAAGTGAATATTCTTTGCATGAAAGTGGATTGACTGACAAATCCACCAAAGTATGTTTTTCTGAAGCTGCTTCTGCTTCCTCGAGGTGGATTACTCTCTGGCTGATTTTAAATTATTTGTAAAAGAAAAAATGTCTACAATTTGTAACTGAGGTTTTTTGTAATGAGTTTCCTAATTACTGAAGGTCTAACATTCTCCTATTTTAATGGCTGCCTTTCATATATCTGGTATTACTTTATTCTTTTATCCCATCTTCCTATTGAGGGGATTCTGTGCATAGTTTGTGGTGTCCCAAGAAAGAATGAGGGAAACAGAAGATTTGTGTGATAATGTAATTGGCATTCACGTGTAAGTGAATTTGCTGGAACGTGTTCCTCACGCAAAGCTGCTCAGTACTTGGTAAATGCTCCCATGTGTTTTAGCGTTTGAGCACTCAGACAATTGGCAGCAGTTATTTTCCAGTTTTGCCACTCTAATTATTCTTAGCTTGACATTCTGCCAGCCAGTACATTTTTTTTTTCTGTATCTTCTTTTCTCTGTTTTCACACACACTCAGAAACCAAATCAATGCTTCCTGACTTTTCCCCCAGGGAACAAACTTGATTGCACTTCTGTATCAAAGATGGAAAATCTTGTGGTCTTTTTGTTTTCAGTAACTAACAGCAGAAACTTGGCACAATAATACTACAAATAAACAGAAAATAGAAACTGATGATGCAGATGCTAAACAAGCCAAAGGTATTTTCTGTGTTAAAAATCTAACTACAAACAGCTGTACTAAGATGGATGTTTTTATTACACTTATCAATATTCCGTTTCCTTCCTTTTAACTTTATTGCACTCATTATAATACTCTTTATTAACAGCATAACAATGTCATGCAGGTTAGGGAGTAGGTGCTCAAAAATTACAGATATGAAAAGAATGAGGGAAAGTATTGAAACCTTTGTGGGTTGTTGACAACTGCTGGCTTCGAGGTGGAGAACTTCTGCCATCTAGTGGGAAGGACTTGTCATCACAAATTGGGATTTAATTTAGGTCATGCTGGAAATAGCTGTTTTGTAACACATAAATCTCTACTAAGCAGGAATCCTTATGAAAATATTTTTTTTTTTTAAAAAGCAGGTTTCTGTTTTTGTTTTTTAATTTTTTAAAATTAAAGTCACTGCAATGACCTAAATGAAATAAACTAAATAACCGATGAAGAAGGCTGGCAATTTTCTTAAACTTTTGATTAAAAAATAGGTGCAGTTTGATAGTAACACATCACTCTTTCAGACCTGCTTTTACAGTTCTCTGAAATTTTGGTAGCAGAAATGATAGCTCACTTTACATACAGTGATTTAAGAAACTATTCACACCCCTTTGATCATGAACATGAGCATGTCGCTCTCCAACAACACCCCCAAAAAATCACAAAGCAAGAAATCCTCAAAATTATGAAACAAGACAAAAATAAACCTCAGCCCCATACAAAACATGTACGTCTTCCTAATCTCTGCAGCAAGCAGGGGGTGCCAACACTCCATGCATAAAAGCAACACAAAATATTTTTCAAAGTGCTGATAGCTTGAGTCCCTTTTCTACAGTAAGTGTATATTATCCATGTAAAATAAAAAGCCACTGTCCTTAGATGTGCTAAGCTCCAAAAGACTTGTAGTTGCAATTGCAGGAAAAGGCAATTCTGGCAATTTCTGAATTAGAATCAGAATTGTATTTAGGTATTTAGGTCAGTAGGACCTAAATACAAGTGTACACTACACAAAACATTTTTTTTTTCAGCCTTTACCATTGTCACATTTGTTCAAAAATAATTAATCAATCAGGAATAAAGTAAAATAAGTAATTCTGCATTCATTAGAAACACATTTATTTTCTGTTATTGTTACTTCAGAATTACTTTTGACATCAGAAACGGCACTAATAACCAACAAGTGAATTATACACCACTTCCTCTTTGTCCCATTAGCAATTAAAATCAGAGACTAAAAAGTATGCAATCCCTTTTGTATTTTGAAAAGGGACTAAATTGCATACCTGAAGGTGGTTGCAAAGAAGTGTAAAATTGTTATTTTATTACATTTGACCCTTTTTTTGTACTCTATATAAATACTGGTCTTTTAGTTCCCTAAAACTTAATGATGACTTGAAACGTCAGGCATGAAGAAGCCTAAAGATGCACTTGCAAAACACTTGTGATGATAAGCCAAACATTAGTCTTTTGTTCAAAGTGCAAACACAGAACATCAGTCATTTAACAATACCGCATGAAATGGAATTTGTTTAATCAAAAATAAACATCAATACCTTATTCAAATAGTTTCATGTCCTCAACATATCCTCAAGTTTACTTTCTTGATATTGAATGATTGGCAAATGTCTTTAAGGAAATAAAAGGTTCACATCAACACACAGCAGCAACCAAGATCAATAGCTGTGCAAAGCTTAAGAATTTTCAATAAGATAATTTTTCACTTCGCTTGACATTTGCTTTGAATTTAATCAAGGTTACCACCAGCAACTGGATTCATCAAGCACTCTCACCCTATATATTTTTCTAAACCCTTTAGGACAAGTAATTAAAGTAAAACTCCTAGACTGCCATTTGACAAAGTGCATTGGAAATATTACAAAAGTGGGTGCAACGAATGGAGTTAAAACTCTGGAGGTGATTTAAAATCTTAGCTTGAAGGAAGATCTCTTCTATTTTTTCAGAAGAGATCATCGACAAGTAAGTTGCACTGGATTAAAGAATATATCCTGCTTTTGAATGTATGTATACATGTATATCATTGTTTATATGGTTGTCTGAAATTGAATATTTACATGCATTAAAAGAACAAACCAATTTACTTTGTAGAGTGATACAACTCTGTCATGTAAGATATGCTAAGAAAAACTATATCCTTAAAAAAAAAACCTGTTGACCTTAGCAACGTGACTGAATTTTCAAACCAAAACTTTTGTCTTTCGCTATAACTGTCTTTGTGATATCTGTTAAAGTAGCTATAACAATTAATTGAATTTAATCTGAAGCCATTCTTTTCCATTCAGCAGAATTGTCTCAGTAACGTATACTTGCTACTGTTTGAAGTAGACTGTGTTCCAAATTATTATGCAAATTGGATTTAAGTGTCATAAAGATAAAATTTTTTGTTGCGCTGTTAAATTTATGGATGGTATTGTGTGTCAGGGCTCTTTAAATCTAATTTCAGAGAGCTGGGTTGATTAGTTTGTCTGGTGAGCTCAATTAAAGGAAATCTACTTAAGAAGGATGTTCCACATTATTAAGCAGGCCACAGGTTTCAAGCAATATGGGAAAGAGAAAGGATCTCTCTGCTGACTAAAATCATCAGACAGTGTAGTGCTGTATAACAAGGTATGAAAACATTAAATATTTAACAAAAACTGAAGCGTTATCGTACTGTGAAGAGAGTTGTGGCCGATTCAGAACAAAGATGGGTTTGTGTAGATAAAGGCATAATGAGGAAGTTTCTGTTAGACAAATTCATCAGATTGAGAGAGCAGCTGTTAAAATGCCCTTACAAAGCAGCAGTTATTTGAAGCTGCTGGTGCCTCTGGAACCTCAAGGTGGAGGATCGTCCAGAAGAATGACCGTTTGCAGTTCTTTATAATTCATAAAATGTTTAGAAAATCTGCTGTGCATAATAATTTGGAACAGTGCATTTTTAGTTTTTTATTTATGAAAAAAATACTGCTCTCATGGGGAGCTTTGTTCAGTAAAATTTGATTTATACTGTAATAGTTCGTTGAATGTTATACTGGCCATCATTTGCATTGACCATTTAAGAAAATCTGAGAAAATATCACTTACATAATAATTTGTAGATGTTCACACCAATGGAGAAAACAATCCTACAGTCCTACAGCGAGAAAGAAATGGAAATGCTTCACAAAACATCTTTTTGACAGCTGACAAAGCAACTGTGAAATAATTGAGCCTTCATAATGCTTTGTTCAGAAATAAACAGACTAAAATGTTAACCTCCAGATCATTTTTGCAGCTGGGCCATGTTTATGACAATGTTTATGTGACATAATGACTCAGACTTCATCAAAGCTCTTGATTGCAACACTCCTCATATATTATATATAATTATTTTGGTGAAAGTGAAGTATATTCAATACAGTTTGTGTGTTGATTATATATTTTTTGGTTCATTTACTTGTTATATTTTTAAGCACATTGTGAGAGAACTCATAAACAAACACATTTTCCTACAGGTCAAAAATAATTTTCCAGTGGTGGTAAAATATTTCTATAATGATATGGCTGTTCAAATAATCGATCTACTACTTTCAGTGTAAACAGAAGGTAACAGGTAGGAATAATAATCAGAGCAGTAAATGCATGTCTTTATTTGAAAATTGCCATTTATTTATTTATTTAGCCTTTTAAAATCCACCAGCAAGAATAAAAGAAATCTGTATTATAAAATAAAAATAGTTCTGGGTTTACAAAAGTCACTGAATAGATATGATCAAAATGCATCCTTAGTGCACAAAAAATGTTGTATATATATATATATATACTCTTTTATTTATTTATTGTTTTAGTAAAGGTTTTCTACAAACTGAGAACTTTACAATTATATTCCCAAGCAGTAGTCTGTGCATATTCTCCTTCATTAAAATATATTAAGATGTTTTAGTTTACTTTTGCTATGATACTTAAGATTTTGTGCAAGGTTGAGAAAAAATATGCACTTAAATCTCCAGTCTGCACATACTTACAGAGCACCTATTTTTGTAGCATGAACAGATGTGCCCATTGGCTGAGATCGTTAATCCAGAATACTAGGGTTGATACAAGCAGGATTTAGCCATAGCCATGATACTAACATCTGTCAGAATCTCCTTTCAAGCTCCCAAACACAGATAGGACAGAGGCAGAATATTTTCGCTTGTAGTCGTTTGATGAAGAGGCTGGAGCAGTGAACAGATTCTGAACGTGAGGTAAGTGTTCAGTAAATTCACAAGTTTAGGAGGATTCATGGCCTAGAAAAAAAATTGTTTTGTTCAGCTTATATAACATGTCCCACAGATTAAATTCGAGCCGCTTTGTGCTTATGGCGCATCATCTCATATACAACTGTGCTTTAATTTTTTATGTGCTTATGTTAATTTAGTTAATCATTGTTTGTATGTTGAATACATAACAGCAATTGAAAGTAAATTATAGTAATTAGACTTAAACTGAGATGTCAGTTGTAGCTGAGCTGAAAGACAAACTAAATATTAAAAAGATGATGCTGGAAGAATATCGTTGCCTGGTTATTTTAATTGCTGCTAAGATAGTTGGGTTGGGGGAAACTAGGAGCCAAAAAAGCTCCTAGTTTCACAAGAAACAAAGTTTAACAGTTAAAATTTTTCAAATCAACAAAGTATCAGTGACAATAAAAGTCCTTGTTTTGTTTGTATCTAATCAACCAACATTTTATCAATTCTTGTCTCAGCATGGTAGCATATGATCCTTCTGTCACTCTATTACTAATATTTACTGTAAGAAATAACACCCCTGAATTTACTAAACTTTTCTGACTTTTTTTAGCTGTACTCAATTAAGCATTCTCACTCCTGTCTCACAAACGTAAAGGTCATCATTGTGTAAACCTGATCAAGGTATTTTAAAACTAGAAAAATGTGTCTCCAAACTGGCAGCTATTTGCAGTTGTGCAGTACTCTGCACTGGCTCATGCTCTGGAACAGTGCACAGAATTTAGCGATGTTCTACACGCAGTGCCCCAGCAGGCTGCAGCGTGAAAAGCATAAAATGAGAAAAACTGAGAATACCACAGGACATTATGTTTATTACGGAGTGATGACATAAAATTTTAATGAACCTCAAAAGAAACTGGGTTACTGCAGCAGTGCAAAGGAAGATCAAGAACATCAGTTCTGAAGTAAAGAAGTCATTTATATTATTCAATGCAGAAAATGTCTTAGAAATAAAATATTGGATGTTTTTATCAAATAAACAAAAAAGTGAATAATATTAAAAAATTAATTAGAGTGGCAAATAATTTCATTAGCAGCTCCAATCCAATACCATATAATTATCTATTGAACAAACAGGTAGTAATATGATAAAGTAATATGATAATAGACTGGAGCAAATTTAAAACTATAACAAATGGGGTCTCTCATTTGCATTACATACTGCATAACACAAAATTAGTAAAGTTATTAATTAGTAACAGGTTCTACAAGATAGTCACCAGACGTCTCTAAGCCACCGTCTAATCCATTGTCTAATCGTGTGTAGACAATGGATGGCTGAAATGTGGATCTGAAAGAAATTTGTTTTGTTTTTTTTACTATGAAAACATCCGTTTTTCTTTCCTGCTAATTCTTTACTTGATCTAAAAGCTGAAGCGGTCTCTTAAAATATCCAGTTAAAAAAAGGATAACATTTTTAGCACCTAATTTGATTCTACAATCAAAGCAGATGATTTCTGCAAAACAAAAAGCAACATAATATGTTGTCTGAAAACAACTAACTCAATACAGGGATTTTTGTATCTTTTTGTGTTGCTATTTTAGGGCTGAATCTCACCTGGTCACTGCTGACAGTTGGGGAAAACAGGACTAAATTAACCCCTTAGGTTATTGTTTTAGCACTTTGATGAAAAACATATTTTCTCCACTGAATATAATAACTTAGCTGTCCAAAAGTGTTCTTTTCTCTGTGGCAATACTAAGATGATAAAACATTCTTGTCAGCACATTTACCTGCTTTGTAAGCAGCATAAGCAGCATGAGCAAGATTTTTCTATACTCCTGGCATACTGAAGTGTTTGAGCAGGTATTGGCTTTGTGATGAATACCAATGGAGATTTAATAGGTTTAGAGCTCAAGAAATGAGAGGCAAAAAGCAATCGTATTTTGTGTTTCAGAGGATTAAATGAAAACATGTACAATCACACATAATAAGAGACAGTCACATCCAAAACCATATCTCTGAAGCATTAAAAACACACATTACCTTATGTTTCTTCAAGCCTTCAAACAAGTGGCTTGTGTCCATTGCAGAGGACATTAATGTCCTCTGTGATGTCAAGAGAGGACATTACTTTGTTTTACAATCTCCTTGACACCAACTAGAGTTTTTACATAGAACTTTCCACACCAAGTGATTTAAAATATTTAGAATCCAAACTGTAAATAATCAATCATAAAATTAAGGAACACCTTCCACAAGCAATAGATTTCACAAAAATGATTTTACAAACTTTGGCATTTTAAGCAGTGGAGCTGCTTCATGTCTTGTAGGCTTGACATGTCTGAAAAGGTTTTCTGGACAAGGATAACTCAAAAATCACCACCTGTTAATCTACTGGGAGTTTTCATTTGATGACTTGCTATTTAGGTCAACTTTAAAAAAAAGAAACAACGAGAACAATCCTCTTAAAATGGAGAGATAGAAATAAAAACGTCAAACTTTCAGTTTCTTTTTGATCAAAATACTACATTTTGATTTTAAGAATAACATTCATGCAGTTAGTCAGATAACTATATTCATTTTAAAAAAAGAACAATACAAAGTTACATCATTATAATGCAGTTTATATTAATCAACACTTTTTTAAGCTGCAATTGCAATTATGTTTTATGTATTTTTGGAAAATACTTTATGTGTTTTCCATATAATACTTTACTATATATATATATATATATATATACACACACACACACACACACACAGAGTTTTGCAGATTTCATTGGCATTCAAATGTTGTCAACAACGATTAACTTTTTTTAAACCAGGGACTTAAGATGAATTGCAGTTCAATACTTTGACAAACAATGGCCTCAGAACTAACCAAGCTCTAAATTGTATGGACTGTTTCAAATTTAGTGTCTTTTCAGCACAGCTAGTCTCAGATGAAATATAAATGCTTTCAGAATTGCACATTAGTAATTATTCCTCTTTAGGAATAATGAACCTTCACCCACAACACCTTTCTTTAAAACAGAAATGTCTGGTGTTACTGATTAATAATCAGTTCAAAGGCATTCTGTATGCCTTTGAACTGATTAATGCCACACACATCAAAAAACAGCAGTTTCTTGATGTATTTCCAACCTTTATACTTCATAAGAGAAATATTAATCTCAGCCAAAATGTTTTCTAAACATGCAGTTGGTGTTGTTTATCTCTTCACATGGGCTTCAAAACATTCTTCTTAACCTTATCTGATGGTAACGTGTACCATAAATGGTTTGTCAACTACTGCAGCATTTGAGCGAAAACTGTCTTTATACTAAAGGAGAAATTCTGCAACTCATTTGAAGTCTAGCATTCATGCCTTTTTGGCATTAGACTATTAGTACATGCCATATCTTTAGTTATCCACTCTATCTTGCAAAAGTTATCCAAACAGATTAGATTTGTGAAAAAGATTTTGTCCTCTGCCCTTTTAAAGTGACTCCACTAATATTCACATTTATGTCTCAATGTTAGGCATTTCGAAACTAATTGCCTTGATATGAAGAAATATTTACTGTTGTGCTTCCCAAGATTTTTACATATTTTCATCACATAGCACCTTTTAAAACTATGTAAATCTGTGGTTCTCAAATGGTAAAAAAAAATCTAATTGATAACCAAAGAGATGACAGATAATCTCAGCAGGGCATCAGATAAGCTTAAGAAAGAAGTGCAGAAGAATGTTTTGAAGCCCACTGTTGAAACTTACCGGATGACATTTGGTACACATTATCTTCAAAGTGTTTTTTGTGAATTCAGCTGCTGAGCAAAAAAAGAGCCAGGGTGTGTTATGTGGTACTGTGTTCACCAACAAAACCATCCTATCTGCAACTATAAAATTTAAAAACAACACGCACCCTAATTAAGAGACAAAAAGGTTGTTTTGATTTGGTTTTGGGGTTTTTTGTTATAGTATTACAAAATGCAGCAATGTCAAAGGTGTTGTGCAGCAATTCAATGCTGAGTGTGGTAAACTGTTGGCTTGCTATTTTGGCAAATAGATGAACTAATGCTATCAAATAAATACTATTGCAACAAAGAGTAAACAACATACAAAATGATGCAAAAGCATTGTGGGTAGTTTCTCATTTATACCAGATAGAAATAGGAGCTTGCAAGCTTGTGCTGCTGGTGCTGCTGAATAAAAAACTGTTTTGGTCTTTCAACTAACAGGTTCTCCCTTTTCAAGATGGGCAAGGCGGGGAGTAAAGTTCTACGGCAAACCTCGCTGGATGGGGTTCAAACACAGGTAAAAACCAACACTAAATTAACTTCATGTCCACACAAATCCATACAACCCTCCACACAAACAGATGTAGAACTTAAGTGGTAAATGCACTAACTCTGCATTAAGGTATAAACACATTAAACCTCTACAATGATTAGTGCTCTGGTAGTTGGAAGTGAGATTATGTTTTGGTAAAATGGGCCAGATGCTGCTCTCCCTGTGCAGATTACACAACCTGGATTGTGTAATCCAGGTTGTGTCTTTTCACACATCTTGCATAGCACCAAGTCTACAAGTAATTAAGTATCATTCTACAAGTCACTTAATAACCAACAACCAAGTGAGTGGGCACTGGACCAGCTATTTTAGGCATTAAAGATGCTGTTACTTAGTAAACCAAGAAAATGGCCACTGGTTGAACATAGGTCTATTAGGTTCTGGTAGCAAATGGCTACAAATTGGAATTAATTATTTCAATGAAAAGCAGCCTTTTAGAGGTAAGCAAAGGGGAGGTCCAGCCCTCCAAACGGCATAATTTGGTTTTGGGGCCCTCTATTTCTACTAATAATGTGAATTACTGCACTCAACAGTCAAACAATAAAATAATTTGCACACCTGCTATACACTCATTACATCTCTGACAGTGCTGTTTACATTGTGTCATATATGTATCCTAAATGCTTTGTATTTACAATGCATTTACAGTAAAAATATTATCCAGTTTGTCATCTTTGGCTCCAAAAACTGCAACAGCAATGTTGAAAAATAATGTTCAGTACAAGTACCTCAGGCAAATGAATTAGACCAGAGGTTAGACTTATCTACCAACCCTGAATAGGAGTATTTAGTTTATATACTTTGGATCAACATTATTAGACTACTTTTTGGACTCCTGTTCTTCCGACCTAGAAATGGAATCAGACCAGAGAATACTTAGCAACCCTGAACAGGAGCACCTACATACTTTAGATCAATATTAGATTCTTCTTTCGCTCTTTCCTTTGGTTTGTAAATTTTTTTGTATTTCCTTTTAATTCCTGTAAAGCACTTTGTATTGCCTTGTTGCTGAAAATGTGCTATATAAATAAAATTACCTTTACCTTTGAAAAATAACTTGGAAACATAAAAGAATTATAGAAAATAAGACAAAATCAAAACAATAAAATATCAAGGAAGTACTAAAATAAAATAAATGAGCAATTACAATTCCTCAGGATTTGTATTATATTACAATTATTCTTTAAACACTGCTCCTATTTTGGCCTAACCATCCTGTCCCCTGGTTGCCAGTTTTGAGGACTTGTGGAAAAAAATTTGCTGTTTAAAAAAAAAGAAAAAAGAAAAAGCATCCATAATTCTTGAATAAGTCAGCGAGCTCCCTTGACTTTTTTTTCCCATTGACTGTCTGTAGGCATCGTGATAGTGAAAGCTTCAATCATTATGCCTTTTAGAGAAGGAAAAGGCAAGTGGTCCTCTGATTTTCTGTTAACTACTCGATCAGCAGTAGTTGCAGATCGAGGAAACAGTGGGCATCAGTGACGTTTCTAGCCCAGTTTTAGGGGCGCTTCAGCACCCCTAAAACTGTATCTCAGCACCCCTGAATAGGATTGCCACTCGCCCCGTAAAATACGGGGTCGTCCCATATTTAGCCGTTAAATGTGCGTCCCGTGTTGAACCGATGCATAACTGTCCGATAGACACGCCTATAATAGACCATCAACACTAAGTTTAACAATAATGGCCAAAATAAAACACAGGCAATATTAAGGTCAGCTACACTGTCGTGGCGGGAGCTGAAGGACCCCTGAATGGTACGGAATGACGCTGAACGTTACGGTTGCCAAGAGACGGAAAGTACGCAATCGCGGTGAGCTGCTATCAACCCGCGTCTTTTTAAATCTTCCTTTACCCAATTCCATGTCCTTAGAAGAAAAACGTTTTAAAAAGTACAGACGTGAGTGAAAAGACGCGCATTATCAGCTGCAAAAAAAAAAAAACTATCTGTCCGTCATGGCGTAGGTTGCTGCTGTGTAATAGACAGAATGGATCAGGAGAGGAACCGCATCAGCCGGTAAGAGCACGGTACTACAAATCCTGAGGGCATCGGATCGATCCCCACAAGCAACTGGACAACTGAAGTTTAAAGCGTGGTTCTAATAACTCAAAGGTTCAACCCTGGTTCTACAATAAAACAACAATATAAAATAAAAACCTCAAAATAAAAATGGTTCTGAAATACAATCAACACTTCAAAATAAAAATAAAACACCAACAATATAAAATAAAAACCTCAAAATAAAAATGGCTTGAAAACAAGATCAACCCTTCAAAATAAAAAATGGCTCTGAAATACAATCAACACTTCAAAATTAAAAATGTCTCAAAAATAAAACTTTATTTAAAAAAAAAATTAAATCACTACTTCAAAATAAATAAAAAAAAATGCATGAAAACTCTTCATGCTCTGACCAGCTTAGTTTCGCTCAGCTGGTCAGAGCATGGTGCTAATAACTCCAAGGTCGTGGGTTCAACCCTCATTCTAACAAACTCAAATCTAAAGTGTTTCACACAATCAACACTTCAAAATAAAAAAAAAAAACAATGGAAAATAAAATAAAAATCTCAAAATAAAAACGGCTCAAAAACAAGATCAACCCTTCGAAATAAAAATGGCTCTGAAATACAATCAACACTTCAAAATTAAAAATGGCTTGAAAAGAGTTTAATCCCCATACTTGCCAAATAAAATGCAAAGTCTTCAGAAAATCAACACAGATGGTCAGAGCTAATAATGCTGAGGTCATGGGTTAAATTCCCATTCTGGCCTATTTCAATCTAAAGTTCAATTTTAATGTGTTAAGGTCATGTAAGTGTTTCTTAAATCGTTGTGAATTCAATGTATTACTGGTTAGCTCAGCTGGTCAGAACTTGGTGATCATAATGCCAAGGTCATGGGTTCAATCCCCATAGTGGCTAAATGAAATCTGAAATCAACACAATAAAAAAAGGCTGGAAAATTTAAAAATATAAATTTTTTAAAATATCAGCACTTTTGTTAAAATCATGTAAGTTTCTCTTAGATCCATGAAAACTCAACATTATGTATGACCGGTTAGCTCAGCTGGTAAAAATGTGGTGCTAACAGCATCAAGGTCGTGGGTTCAATCCTCTTACCGGCCAGATGAGATCTGAAGTCTTCAGAAAATCTACACATCAAAATAGAAGAAGTCTGGAAAATCAAAAACTATGCATACATATTTTGAAAAAAATCAGTACTTTTGTTAAAATCATGTAAGTTTCTCTTTGATCAATGAAAACTCAACATAATGTATGGTTGGTTAGCTCAGAAGGTCAGAGCGTGGTGGTAAAAATGCCAGGGTCATGGGTTTAATCCCCAAAGGAAATCAAAATGCAAAAACTGAATATTGATTTTGAATAAGAACTAGTCCTTAACCTGAACTTCTACCTTGATAATAAACTGTTGTAAGGTTTATTAATCCCATGAAAACAGTAAAATGCTCTTCAAATGAGTAGATTGTATTTTAATTTCCAGGGGAGCAGACCCCACTAGGACTGTCACAGCTGCATGTGTCTCATTAATGTTAGCAGATGTTGGGAGGTATGATGTAGTCTGATTCTGTTGCATATATATATAGTTCTGGAAAAAAAAATTCAGATTTTTGACATCATATTATACTATGATAAAATTTTTCATATTGTCGACATCATACTAAATTATGACAAAATTTTTCATTTTTGACCTCATACTATACTATGACAAAATTTTTCACATTTTTCGACAGTCTGATTCTGTTGCATATATATACAGCTCTGGAAAAAATGACCAAAACTATTAGATTTCTTATGTGAATGTATGTAAATAAGCAGTGATGTTTAGAAAAATGCACCAACGAATAACTTCTCTTGGTCCTTAGCCCTGCTGGGGGCTAAGCACCCCGAAGGGTCAGATCTTAGAATCGCCCCTTGTGGGCACAGAGGATGGGGTACCAGACTTAGTTCTGCAGAGTATGGAAATGGACCTAAGATGAAATACATACACACATATTTATGATATGCTTTCTTTAAATTATTTTGTATTAGTTGTAATTCTTATGGCTAAAAATTAAATGCGTAGTAGGTCAGTATTTCTCTCCCCTGCTGCATTGCCCTCGGTTGAGCCCGATAATGTGAACAGGTTTAACACTATGTTCTGTGACCACCGTATATTGTGACAGTAGGAGGCGCTATTGCAGTCTTATACCATACTTTGTGACATAGATATAATAAAGATGAGAACTTTATAGTAAAATAAGTTACAGAACTATTATAGCATTTCTGGAACAGTTGTTATACCAGTAATAAAACTAGACTTTTTATTATCAGGACAAAGGAAAGAGTTAGCATCTGCTTGAAATATTTTGTA
This sequence comes from Poeciliopsis paucimaculata, assembly GCA_903067055.1. Classification (NCBI taxonomy): domain Eukaryota; kingdom Metazoa; phylum Chordata; class Actinopteri; order Cyprinodontiformes; family Poeciliidae; genus Poeciliopsis; species Poeciliopsis paucimaculata. The sequence continues at coordinate 30,492 of CAEGAD010008962.1, forward strand.
GTTTACTACAAGTTACAGGGTCAGTGGTCATGATATGTGATAAGCACTATCATGTTTTGTGACCATCTATATTTCCATAATATTCAAAATATCAATGGTACCATGTTACTTTTTTTAATTCTTTGTTCTGCCTTTTCTTTATTTTTCATTTTGAGTCTGGTCGAGGTATGGCAAAGCATGGTGTAAAACTGCAACAGCGCCTCCACAATATACGGTGGTCACCGAATATACTGCAACACCTGTCAGGCACTGGGCTAATTCTGAGCCGCCAAAAAATTATATGTCACATATAACTTATAAGTTGATGTAAAATAATGTTTGTTTTAGCCACATAAATTATCACATTCAGTAGCAAACAACATATCTCCAAATAGAGCATAGCTGACTCATCTGTTTATTATGTAGCTTTGTGTAAAATCATCTTGCTAGCAAATGTCAAACATTGTGAAATTTTAATTCCTGTTATCAAACATCAAAACGCTGTTTTGAAACCTAAAAATCCCCAGAAATATATGGGGTCAATTAATTTAAAGTTTAAACTCAGTTTCACATATAAACAAACACACTAACATAAATGTGGTCGCGGTTGAGCTCATTTTCTATTAGTAGCTCACAAGCATTTTTGGTAAACATTAGATTACCAAGAGACATACAAACATATCTTTGTCTAGGCTTTTTTATCTTCTTCCTCTTCCTCCATCTTTTCTTTGTCCCTGAAGGATATAGTCCTTTTTTGTGACATCATTTTGCTTACTTATCTTTCACTGGTGCTTTGCACAGTAGCTCTTTTCAATGGTGAAGCGTGACCTACTGCGACCACAAGAGGGTCCCCCAAGACCAATTTCTTTTTCTTTTGTATTATGGCGGCTTGCAAGAAACTTAAGGTGCATTTCGCCACCTACTGTACAAACATGAATGTGTAACAACACTACCTTAAATTCCAGCAAATAAAATTATTAATAGGCTACTAAATGTTTTTCCTGAAAGTTTTCTCCCACAGATTACATTAAAAAAAAATAAAAAATAAATTAAGTAATGAGTCATATTCAGTTGAAACCCATTACAGATACATCATAATATTACAATGACGAATTAAACCATAACATGCTATCAGAATGTTCTAACAGTGGTTGAGTCTGCATGGTAGTTACAGCTGTCAGTGACAACCTCTAAGAATTGAAGCACATGTTTTCTTTAGTCATTATCTGAATTTCCTCTGTGTTCCCAAATTGCATAATCCAGCTGACCTCAATTTGTTGAACCCAAGTGTACTTTTGTACTTTTCAGAATATGCTTCAGCAAACAGGTTCATCCTGACACCCCATCAAAACTCATGCTGGCCTGAGTGGTTGCCATCTCAGCTGAAGTTACTGCTGGGTTCCACAAGGGTCAGCTTGACTAGAGTGAATTGATTCATGGGGATTAGAGATTAAGACTTCCCTGGCCGCTTTGGTGGAGTAAATCTGGGGATTATGATGTCAACAGCCTATGGACGCTAGGGAGGAAATTGAATTGTGAGGAACGGCAGCAGCTATGGTGCAGGATTACAGCGTAGTTAGTAAAAATCAGAGATGACAGTCCATGTCTGTGCCTTTCTCCTGCTCAGCAAAACCTCCATGGGAAACCATTTACTGCCTTCGGACAGTAGAAATTGCGAACATGACAGGGATGACTGAGTGAATATTTCTGATGTTATTTGAGGGTTAAGAAGATCTCTCTCTGTGGTAATCCTCCTCTGGTCTGGCCTTTGAAGCATCAGATGGTGAGTACTAACTACAAAGTCCAACAGGAACTACTTTCATTTAACAGTCTGACAAGAATATCTTACAATTTTTACACCTGAATCCTCAGGGAGCAAAGCATCTTGTTGAAGGCTAACACTACAGATAGGTAAAGTTCTGCTAATGGCTGAAGACAAAAAAATTTCACAGTTAGCGCTAACGTGTTGTTCTGTATCTGCTTTTTCTTTCTGTTCTGTAAGACAACTCCAGTTGTGGCTGCTCCTCCCGTTCCCTCAGCAGCTCCCAGTGTTACATTTGAAGGACTCTCAAAAACCAAGAAGATGAAGGTGAAGTTGTCCCATTTGGGTTTGGTCTTCTTCCTCCTTCTGTCTCTGGTGATGACCGGCTGCTTCCTTTGGCAATATCAGCTGCCAAAACTTAAGCCAGGTGAGAGCTACAGTCATGGTGTTAGGTAATGGCTTTTTTTTTTATTCACTCAAATATTTGTCATTAATGTTTTAAAGTGGATCAGCTTCATATTGAAAGTATTGTAAATGGATTGTTAGGATTTTTATCACTTTCTATGAAAACTTAAAAGGTTTTTAACGAGGTACATAGGACTTCACAAGTTTAAGATTTACATTACTAGGTTACATATACGTAGTAGTATTTGTTATGAAAAGGGTGTTGGAGTATATTAGTTTCCTGCAATGTCGTTCACTTTTTGTTTCAGTTTCATGCTAAATTATTAACTCATGTTAATTTATGATGTTTCGTAAAGTATTAAAGTAACCATACAGCTTGGCTAATTATTGATTGACTTATAACAACAACAACAATTACTAACTTATTATTAAAACTGTAAACTGAATTGAAGCATAAATGTACCTCACATAATTTAGTGATACACTTACTTTTGTAAGGTTAAACCTTTGAACTACTCACTAGTTTTGAGGTCACCTGGTTTCTCAGCAAAATTCTTTTGCTACTCAGACCCACACAAACATTCTTAAAATTGGTTGTATTTAGAACTTGAAGGCAAGGTTTCAATTTTACTTTCTTTTTACTTTTGTTTTTAAGGAAAGGTAAAAAAAAATTAAAGAAGGTTCTGTAATTATTTGTTTGAAACTTTGCTAAGCAACATTTTGATAACATGACATTCCTCAGAAGTCATGAAGCCAATTTTCATTCTTGATCTTGAAAGGCCACCCCTTTTATATTTCTTTGAGAATGTGTTATCTGCAGACCTGTGCTATGCCACAAGGTCTGAAACGTACAATATTTTTGTTTTTTATCATCTATCTTTTGAGTGTTTAACAGACAGCAGGCTGTGAAACTGGCATTAAATGTCGGGATCTCTACATTTGTTAAAAGTAGGAAAGTGGATGGCAGCATTTTAAACAAAGGCAGAAACTGAAACATGGAAACAACTTGCAGACAACCAGATTAAATAAAAAGGTAAAGGTTTATCTAAAAATACATGAAGTCATGTATAAATGACTGAAATGTAAAGTTTATTTATTATTTAGTTCTAAATGGACAAACATTTGATGGGGTAAGTCTATGATTTTAATACATTTCATTGATTCTTGAGAAGTGGGACAAATTGGGTTTAAATTTCCCCTAATTTTTTTTTAAAATTATTATTATTATTATTCATTCTTATGTATACAACTATGACAAATAGTGTTTTGGAAATGTAAAAATGCTAAGGTGTGGGCTCCCAGTTGCAACATTTTTTTTTGAAAATTACATTTTTAATGGACTTGACCCAGAACTTTGTCATCACCATCTGCCAAAAATAAATATATATTTTTTTTTTAATGAACCTATTAGTGACATTTGTACTTAGTATGCTTCTCAAGAAACAAAACAAATATTATTTTAAACAAAAAACGAAATAAAGTCCATCTGATGGAGTTGACATAGAACTAAAGGTGATGACACACACTTAAGTTGTTGTCCTCACATGGCCCAGGTTAGTTTAATCAGATATTTAAAAAAATATATTTTTTGTGTATACTGCGACAGACTGGCGACCTGTCCGGGTGTACCCCGCCTCTCGCCCAGAACGCAGCTGGAGATCGGCACCAGCAACTCCCAACCCCATTAGGGAGACGGGTGACCAGATAATGGATGGATGGATTTTTTGTGTATATTTTTTTCAAACTTTGTTGACCTGTTTTGTCCCTCTTCTCAAGAATCACTGATTTGCTTTTCTTTAATTGGAATGATAAAAGATGAGACTTTTTATTTCTCTTAGCAGTTGACATGCAAGCATTTTACTTATTAGTTCTTTTTGTAAAATTCTTGTCATAAAATCTATGTGAAACTGGGATAGTTTATTAAAACAGAGCTGCAAAGCAGAACTAACAAAGGTCATCCACTAAACTCAATAAATTAAACATTCTCAAGTTGTTTCTTTTATTTGCAATTGCACCTGTAGTTTTGTTGTTCATCTAAATATATCTATTGATGCATCAGTTGATAATTAGAATTTAAAAAAAAAAATCTGTAAAAAAAAAAATCTGTAAAAATAAATAAATAAATAAATCTGGAAAACTGTGACAAAGGCCTAGATTTCCAAGTCAAGGATGCACAAGATTTAGCATTTCTGATTTTTATTTTTCATTTTGTGTTGAAAGTTTAAGTAAACATGAAAACTTTAGTTTATATAGCATTGCTTTTTTATGTCTTTATTTCTAATAGGTCCAAGAGTAGTTGATAAGAATTAGTTTTAAATGTATAAAAAAATAACAATGACAAATTAACTTCTTATTAAGTTAATTTAATGATTAACTTAATAAATTAATAAATAAATAAATTTATTATTGTTGTTATTAAATAAATTAATAACAATAATATATTGTTATTTTATTGAAAATAACAATAAATACATATTAAAATATGTTAATATTCTAAACTACGCAAGATTAGTGCCATCAATGAAATTGTGCACAGTTTATAGCCTAATAATAGCCTAATATTTCACATAAAGGTTTTAAATCACTTTGAATACAACAATTATCAAAGTTGTACATTACTTAGTTTGTTTGTGAAGACCAAATAAAAGGTTCAAAATTGGGATATGCGGTAAATAATTCATCATCAAGAATGTATTTTAATCTACACAACATCTAAATATGTAAATACTAAAACTGTTGCACTTTGTTTTTGATATTATGTCACCTTTAAGCCATGCATCTCTTGAACAAAAGTATAAAAACACAAAAATACTTTATTTTTCACATATTGTCACGTGTATGTATAAGATTGTCTCACCAAAAGAAAGCACTGGCTTACACTGGAAGATGACTGTTTTGTTCAAAAACTTTATTTTATTATTTTTTGTGATGTGAGTTTACAATATCAGGTAGATAAGTGGCCTGAGGCTACAGTGACATATGCTGAATCATCAGTGTTAAGAGCAAAAGCAGGTCACATCTTCTTTCATCAGGGAGTTGCATAGAACACATCATGCCTAAATATACCTTGTAAGATCAATAGGATTAATCAGAAAGCAGAGATAATTAAATGAAACGCACAGTCAGCCAATTAAACCCCAGCATCCCTGCCATTGTGCCCTGGATACTGTATTCTATCAAATATCAAGTGGGATTTATGTGTAAAAAAGCTGTCTCCCAGCAGGCTTTATCTGACATTTATTTTTCCCTCTCTTTCCTCCTTTCTCATCCATCAATCAGATGAAGAGATGGGTCGTAATGCCAATTCAGAGATGATGTGTCCCCGCTTTCCTGAGCCTCTCCCTTTGGAGCATCCTATTCCCAGACTCAAAGATGCCCTGGAAAAGGTCAAAAAAGTTAACCACACAAGGACAGTTTGCAGTTGTTCCACCATCATGCTCACTCAAAAATGAGTAAACTGAGAGGCTACATGGATAATCCTTCACACCAAATGTTGTTTTATTCCACAGAAGGAGATTAAAGAAACAGCAAATGGGAAAAAAATCAGTTCATTGGAGCAAAAGGTTGCGTTATGGGCTGCAGAAAGAAGCACTTTAACATCTGATGACAGAATAAAGTACATGCACATTAGTAGTAAGGACTTAACTGCATTAAGTAAAGGAGCAGACAAACATTATCATCACATTTATCCTTCTGTATTAACTCTCAGCAGCCATTTAATATTTGAATTTGAATTCTACCTTTTCAATCTGTAAGAAGTCTTAATTTTAATTTGTTTATTTTTCCACAGACATAGTTAGAGCCTTACATAAAACATTTTATAATTTACAAGTCTTTTGTTTCACTACCTAACATGCATCCTAAAACAAAAAGTAACTAATATTAATAAATATGTTTTGCTTTACAAAATAAAGAAAAACATTGTTTGGATCAACCTTCCTCTCCATATTAGATCTATTCAGGACATTGAACATAACCAAGTTTCAATCAATCAATCAAGTTTATTTGTATAGCAGATTTCAGGAACAAGGCCCTTCAAAGTGCTTTACATCAAAAAAACACAAAAATACAGTCACCACCCAGTCAACAATTGTAAAGTTTATATGCACTTACATTTTGCAACTGCATGTACAAATCCTCTTGGAATGATGGAAAGCCTGGCATGAGGTCAGACAATTAAATTAGCTCTTGTTGGAATTGGGGACTATAGAATTAGGAATTTTTAATGAACAAAAAGTTGGGCATTATTTAATTTACTTGGAGCATTAATTTTAGTAAATGATGCACCGTATAGCACAGATAGCAGTCTCCATCCTCTTCTTCCAGGTTTCAATGCTTAAACGTCATATAGGCATAATTGATTTGATAAAAACCAACCAAATGATGATGATTAAATCTATATCAGGCACCAATGGTTTTAGAGTCAAAATGATTCAGAGTGGAAAACGGCTTCTGAGAGCGAGGATCTTGTGTACTGATAGTGATGTTTTTGTGCACATGGCTGCAAGCGAGTTGTAGAATTTATTTGCAAGGATTTTCATTCTGACCGCAAAATACAACAATACCACACATTTAAGAATCTTCTTCCATCTCCACAAGCTCCATAACTCACTTAGACATGTTTTGATTGGAGCAAATCTGGAAAACCTCCTTAACTGTCAAGGCAATATTGACGCTGCAAAACTAAATAAATCATGACTATTTTCTGTTTCCTAGATAATTTACAAAATTTTTTCAAAAAGGAACAGGTAGAAGATCTCATGACTTCTAGTACAACCTCTGTACATAAGAGACACATTTTAGAGACATATGATTTCTGTTTTAGCAAATGTTCTTGACCTTGTCTCAAGATAAAGGAGGTTTTTGTAAAAATTTTCTCTAAAACATCACTTTGAAAGCTGAATTTAGTTCCCAATTCAATTAAACAACAATCGAGTTCTTGTCTAACCTTTTAAACTCTATCTTTAAAGAGCACTAACAAAATGCAGGACATTCCATTATGCAACGAGCTACTCACTTTTTTGACAAGGCAAGACATTTCGGCCCAACCAGAGTTTCTGCTGCCCCATGGACTACATAGCTATCAAAGGACTCAGTATGGTCTGTCTGAAGTCAAACTGTCGATGTGCGGTCACATGGTTTTTGGAGAACAAAATGATGTGCAACTGCAACTGATTTTGGCAGTTCGGGTCGACCATGCAGATTTCTTTAACTTGAAAATGTTTTTGTTTGACTTATTCTTGAAATTCACTGGTCAAACCTGGTAGATTTATTCCTGTTTACTTTCATCAAGCCCCCCCATGTCCCATTCACAACTCTGATATTCTGCTGCTGTGATAACTTTGGAAGTTTAATGCATGCTCAAAACTCTCACAATGTAACAGGCTCTACAGGAGGGAATCTCACCAAGACACTACAAATACCATCAATATGAGTAATTTCATGCAATTGCAGGGCCTTAATCTGGTGTGCTACTATGCTTACCATAAAGTGAGAGAAATTTAATTGACATGAACACTGTTACCAAAGGAAACAGGCAAATTGATTTTCAGTCCAGATGTATATTCAATTACATTGTAACATTTTTAAAAACTAATTTTCTTTGTTACAGGTGGATGTTTTGTTTCGCCAAAGCATCAACCCCATCAGCCTTCCTGCTCTGTCTTCCATTGTCATCTTAAATGATACAGTTTTGTGGACTGGCAACTTTGGAAAGAGGAATGCCAGTGATCCTCTGTCAGGCCCACCCAGTGAATACACAATCTACAGGTTGGTTCTGCACAACTTACAATATTTTTACTTTTAAGAACCTTATTTGTTTGTTAAATGTATGTCACGTATACTTGTATTGTGATGGTTGCTCTAAATACTGACATTTCACTTGTCAGTAGTCCTTCCTATTTTAAGGGCCAATAGAGCTAATTAAATTAAGTCCAAAACATATAAATTAACCACACTTTAAGAAGCAATTAAAATATAATAGTGCTTATAAAAGCAGAACAAACGATTGATTCAATTTGCAGTTTAATCAAAAGGTGCCTGAGGGTGCTGCCTGGTCAACAAAATAACAAAACAATGTATGTCCTGCCTAATTAAAACAAAAACAAATTTAAAGCTCACATAATAGAAAAAGAAAAGTACATTTTTTTTTGTTATGATCTGCATCACAGTGATCTCTTTAAAATACTCAGGAAATCATACTCTTTTGTTTGCCCCAGATGAGTTGTTCCCTCTCCAGAGCAATCAATGGCCATTATTCAAGCAGCAAAGAAGTGATCTACCCACAGCTGCCCCAAATGGCAATTCAGCATGTGCATTTAGGTCTCTTTGTAGTGCAACCGTATTGGTTTCTATTGTGTTAACAAAACTCCGAGGGGCACAATGCTTGATAAGAACTGTAATTTTGGAGACTTTGGAGGGTGAGTCTGTGGCTAAGGCCATTCTTGAGTAGGTCTTACACAACACTGTGCTGACAAAGGGCCATGGCTTGGTCTGCAGTGATAATTGTTAAGGTGTTATGTTTCTCTTCCAGCAGCATCCTTATTAACATGTCTTCCTTATAAAGACATAGATGTCTTCATTGACTTTGCATTAAGTAACTAGAGTATGTAGAATAGAGCAGTGCTCTATCTAATTGTTCTGTGTTGCTGCAAACTGTCAGTCAAATTGTGTGTCATAGCAATATGATAATATGTTGATACTACTTCAAAATTTCTTTGATTAGAATGTTTAAGAGCTGAAACTTAAATCAGAAACACTTTCAATACATCGCTGATTGTCTGTAAACAGACAGAACAGATTCTATTATTTATATTTTGTGTTTCCCTGAGATGAGTAAGCTCTTTCTCTAAAGTTGAATATTGCCATCACATTGAATAAGTTAATTACCAGTATCTAAATGAATGAGTTCTTGTTCTTCTGGTAATGATCCTCATCTCAAAATGGATGACAAACTGGATAAGAAATCAAGAGCTTTTTTTTGCTCTACTCTTTTGTCACCATGACAGCTCAGAGTAATGCCCAGATTACAGCAGACGAGGCCCCAATTTGTCTTTTCATCTCCCTCTCTTTACTGCCAAAGCCCATGAACAAGAAACCAAAGTATCTGAACACATCATGTTGAGGCACAGACATGTGAAGAGACATTTCATTCGAAATGAAATAAATGAATACTGTTGTTAAGAACTAATAACAACAGTATTCTAATAATAGTTTTATTTATTTGTATAAATAAAAATAAGCATAAAATAAAAGCAAAGTAAATGATGGGAGCTTATTTTGTTAATGGAAGTTTATTTATTTATTTATGTTTGCCAATTGTGGTACCAAGGTAGTTATCCCTAAAGGAATTTGTTTCCCCAGTGTCAGAATGACCGGAGTCGTGTGAGCACAATAGGCTTTGCTTTCCCTTGTAAGCCGGTGAGTTAAGCTATGATCATGTGTTCTTGTTTTGAAACTTGTAGCACTTCCAGGGTATTCGTTGCCTCGACTAGGTTGTGTTGATTTGGTTGTGAAGAAGATCCTTTGATAAAACGGAGACAAGAGATATTACTTCTCTTTCAAGCCATTACAGCTTGCTTGCACTTTACACCCTCTTGATGTGTTGAAGTTTTCTGTCTCTAAGATCAGATTACAATAGAAGATAGAGGCCCCAATTTTTCTTCTCATCTCCCAGTTCATACTGCCACAGCTTGTGAACAAGAAACCAAAATATCTGAACACTCTGCACTCTAAATGCAGGGAAAACCCTCATCTAAATATAAGAACATAAAAGAGAAAGAACCTGAAATAATAACAAAGCTAAAAAATAGTTTATGAAATATGTATAACAACTTTACAAAAATGAAAGCTTGGTATAAAGCTTGCCTTAGGCCTGACTGCAAAATCCTCCAATGGATGCTGAAGGTCGTGCTTTGAAGATGTTAACAGAACAAGAGCATCTATAAAGCAAATATGAAAGCTTGATGTCCCCATACCAGACACTCCTCCTCTCCTTGACTTGACATCCAGTACTTCAATTCCACAAACAGTAACTGAGACAAGGAACAGACCTGAAGGAGTCAAACTCATACTATCAACAAGCTTTGTGCCTTGAATGTGGACAAAGTGCTTGCTTGGATATGCAAGGATGAAAACAGTTATCATAATTATACATTTTTGTATAGCATGAAACACATTTTTGCTTTCAATTAATTTACAGGCATGGACAAAATTGTTGGTGCCTCTCTGTTGATGACCGAAAAACTACCAAAGTTCACTTCAATAACTTAAAACTGCACAAAAGTAATAGCAAAACAAAATGACTGAAAATTAACACAATGGAAACCAGACATTTCCTTTGAAATGTGGTTCAACATTTCATTTCAACATTTCATTTTTAAAAAATAAACTGCCATACATGTTTACATATCTTCATATCATCAAAAGCTAATAATGCCTTTTGTGTGCTCCTGACTTTGGCACCAGTTTGGACACAAGAAGTTCAGAACATCTTTTTAAGCATGAGAGTGGCACTTTGAGCTAAAATCTAAGATTATGCTGTTTACATGCCTAGAATAAGCTCTTCCCCAAGCTGTCAGAAAGATACACATGTTTCCCTGGAGACCTAGTTGGTTCTGTATACTTCATTTATTGTGTAGCATTGGCTATGTGATGAAAAGGGTTTCATACAAAATCTCTTTTCCAACTGCAAAAGAGCACAAACATAACTGAAGATGTGTGAAAAATGTGTTTAAACCTCTTAGGGAGCAAATGAGGTTCAACAGCAAACAACTTCAGAAAGAAAACTTTCAAAATCAATACAGATGAAGTAGAATTATTATCCTGACAGAAAATCCCCATTCTAAGACCATTCTTCAGCATGACAACATGATAGTTTAATCCCTCAGTCCTTTCCGGATCAGTCCAATATCTCAAACTCTTCAGCTATATTTCCAACGACTGTCTATTTAAAAAAAAAAAAAAAAAACAGTCCCAATCTAAATAACCCACAAACATGATGGTAGTTTATTTAAAATAATTTACATAAAGCAAGAACATTCTACGAGAAGTTGCTTTTATACTGTACAAAATGTTGCTGTTTCTGTTTAGAAATAGGAGTAGAAGAATGCTAAAGAGATTATTGACCCCCTTGCACTACCCACACACACTAAAGTGGAGGACAATTTAAAGAGAACGCTGACCAAGCACACTGGTCCTTGGCACAGATCGATTCAAACCAAAGCACATCCCCATGTGTGAAATGAGACCAAATTAACCCTTTAAAAAACACATAACATTTAAAAGTAGAAAAAGATTTATCAGTACAACTTCTGACTAAATATATAGAAGTACTCAGTCATTCACACACTTTCCTGAAAGGACTGTTTAAAGAGTTTTCCACTAAACGCCAGTTGTGCTTTTTGCCACAGCTGGCGTTTTTGCTCTATACATGTTTGCCTAGGCAATGTTTTTCTAAATGTGAAGTTGCATCAATAAAAGTATAGGAAAGGAGAAAAGACTGCGAGGAAAGAGCGGTTAAACATTTGAAAGGTTTTTTTTATTTGAGTTTTGAATAAACATTTGCGTTCATTGCAATATTTAGTCTGTGTGTGATTGTGAAAGCCCAAATATCATCAACAGTTTAGTTTCTGTTCTTTATTTATCACATTAATCTTCAGACAAGTTCATACAATATTACCGTAACTTTCTTTTGATTCAGTACCTATGAAGCATGTCCACTGAGAAAGACTGAGGAAACAAGTATGAGAAACATTTTGCAATACAATGGTAAAACATCCAGAAAGGGAAAAAAGCTGAATGAGTGCAGCTCTTTATTTCCACCTGTCACCTTCACTCCCTCTTTCTGCAGCCAATGCAAAGAAGAAAACATTTAGCTGGATATGTACCCTGTTCACTTGTATTTACATTGCTGATCTTATTTAAGTCATTTTACCTTTTTACTTGTAGAAATATGTAAAAACTCAGGTTTGTAAGCTAATATATGGAGGTAACAATCTCAACAAAAAAGATTTTAGACAGAAAAATAAAAGAAATGTGATTTATTGAAATATACTAAGTAAAGTAGACTGTAACGGTCCAACCAGCAAGGAACAAGGACAAAGGCATATATAAAAAAGTAGCTTCTATTTATTTTCCACAAAATCTTAACAAAAAA